>CM042151.1:484718-514718 GCA_023376005.1 Doryteuthis pealeii
TCAAAAATTAATTTTTACGACGCCCGGAGGGTGTTTTCTGTTGCTAGTAATAATAATAATAGAAAAAAGAAGCCTTTTTAGCAGAAGATATATATATGGATTCATATATGCGCGCATATATTTATTATATGTTATGTACGAGTTAATGATAGCGTTTAATATATTTATAGAATGAGTTGAAGTGGAGATTTTCTGTTGGTCGCGTGAAGAAGGCAGTTATGAAGTAAATATTTTAGCGAGATCAATCAGAATTCATATAATTATAGAGAGTAGGGGGAGGAGGATGGGGAGGAGGAGGGAGAGGAGGATAGCGGTGGGAGGAGAGAGAGAGAGAGAGAGAAGATGAATTTCTGTGTGAAGGATGTTTGAAAAAAAAAAGAAAGAAAGGGAGAATGGGAGGAAAAAAGAAAAAGAAAAAAGAAAAAAAACAAAAACAACAAAAAGACAAAAAAGCCCCCCCCCAAAAAAAAAACAAAAAAAAAAAACAAAACAAAAAACAAAAAAAAAACAAAAAATACAAAATAAAACTAAACAGAAACCTAATGGGAGAATGGAAAGTTTTTATTGGTCGAGATAGATGTACGCGGGAAAAAATTGAATTGCATTATTTATTCTTGTGGGATTTCAGGTCATGTATCTGAAATAAATGTTCAAATCTCTCTCTCTCTCTCCCTATAATATATATATATATATATATATATATATTTGGAGGATATGTGCTTAATTGAAGTCGTACCTAATTTTGAAAATTAATTAGTTAATAATAAATTAATTTTAGGCGGGCATATATGTTCAAATGTAAGGCTAAACGAATCGAGAAAATGTCAATCCCTGAATGTACATTTCGACCTATTCAGGGATTGACATTTTCTCGATTCGTTTAGCCTTACATTTGAACATATATGCCCGCCTAAAATTCATTAATTATTAACTAATTAATTTTCAAAATTAGGTATGACTTCAATTAAGCACATATCCTCCAAAAATTGTCGGCTTAAAGCCATATAAAAATAAACACATTTGTTTGTTTACTTAACCTCATTATATATATATATATATATATTATATATATATATATATAAAGAAAATTTTGAAAAAACAAGTGTTCCGAAAATGGGATGAATTTAATAATCGATGTTTAAACATTTCGGTTACATTGAACCTTCATCAGGATGTATCTTGGGGTGATAGTTTATTTTCCATATTTACTCCCATATATATATATATATATATATATATATATATATATATATATATATATATATATGTGTGTGTATGGTTGGTACTATTATATTTGAAAAAGCGGTAGTAATTCAACGTACAGTATTATTAGAAGAGTGCTCAATATCTGTGATAGAGCATTAATAGATAAATGAATAAATCTTCCGCTGCCTGAAGACTGCTGCAGAAACCAATGGTAGCAAAATTGTTGCAATGATAATAAATATAAGCTAAACCTTTTATTTATCTATTCATCTATCTATCTATCTCTTTCTCTCTCTCTCTATATATATATACGACACAAGGTCAATTTTTTAAGCGGAGTTCAACAGGTTTGAATTCAGAGTTTTCCTTCTCCTAGACCGGTTGCCTAACCAAGGTTAAAGAGCCCAGTCTGCCCTACTATTTGCCCATAGCTGGAGGGAGAGTAGAATTCATACCTTTCCCAAGGGTATTAGCGCTAAGTGAAATGCAATTACCACGTCCAGGATTTGAACTCGGGGCGACGAGTCCATTTCCTATGACTTTAACCATTACACCACGCGCTTTCTACTTTGTATATGTATATATATATAATATGAATGAAAATTAACACGTGTTCATGTTTTTTTTTGTGTCATGATGTCTTTTCCTTATATATGTATATATATATATATATATATATATATATATATATATATAAGTGAAGTGATAATTTTCATATATATATATATATATATATATATTTGAATATTTTAAACATAAATTTTACACAAAGTCGTAGGTATTTATTTATTTGTAAACTTTTTAGTTAACTTCTTGATACAGAAAAAAAAAACATTCTCGCTCGATGCAGAAGTTGCCTTTATCTGTGAAGAAGTGGCAATCACCATATATATATATATATATATATATATATATATATATATGTGTGTGGTGTGTGTGTGTGTGTATATATGCATATATATATATATATATATATATATATATATATGTGTGTGTTTGTGTATATATATGCATTTATATAAGTGTTAATTTTCATTCTATATTCTGAATTTTTTGGTTCCTCTTCCCGCCCTTTTTAAAAAAATTTCTTTCCTTTAGAATTTTCACTTTTCCTTTAGGAAAAATAGTTAATATTGATGATGACATGCAATGTTGGATGCTGCATCGATAGACTGCGTAGTTTTCACATCTATGAGGTACGGATAGGCGATCTACTTAAGATTTCGATTATAGATTTGCATGCTGCACTGCACAGCGCCACTTTAGTGCCCACCCTCTTCTCCCCTACTTTCTTTAGACAACGTTCCGCCCAGCGAGTATTGAAGAAGATCATTACACAGATACGAAATAATCCGGCAGAATGCACTGAGCCCCCGTGAGAACGAAAAACAAATGAAAAAAAAAAAAAAAGTATTTAAAAAAAATAAAGTGTTTATTGTATGGTTATAAGTTCGAAACCGTATCGGTCTTATTTGAATTAACTACACTATCATTCAACCCGTTCGCCATGGATAGGATGTGACATCCAGCAAGGGTGAACATCGTTATGCAGTACGAATAGATATGCGAGAATAGCCTGACAATCATATTAAAAAAAATAAGAAAAAAAATGAAGCATTTATCGCTTGGTTATAGTCTCGAAACCGTATCGGTATCATCTGAATTAATTACACCCCATCATTATTTGACCAGTGTTGATATTTAGCCAACCCGTTCGCCATGGATAAAGATGTGAGACAAGGTCGTAAGTATGGGGCATCCAGCGAGGATCGGACTCGCTATCTAGTAGTAATGAATCTGCGAGACTTTATTTCTAACTATTAAACTACGATGGGTCGCTCTTCTTACCCAACCCTTCTGCCACGGGTTGGATGTGACTCAAGGCCACAAAGATGAGACATCTACGGCGGATCAAAATCGCTATTCAGTACTAATAGATGTGCGAGACTAGCCTGATAATCACAACACATATTAAAAAAAAAAAGAAAAAAAAAAGAAAAAAAAAGCGTTTCTCAGTCGGTAGAGTGTTCGGCTAGGAATCATAAGGTTCTTGGTTCGATACCGGCTCTCGCCAACTCAGCGAATGAGTAGCACAGGGATATGTGCTACTCAAGTGAGGAGCTGATGGTAGGTGTGGCGCTCCACCTCAGATGCTAAAATAATCTCCTTGGTCTAGCGCTAGTGAAAAGGGGATAGACTCCCTCGCGGTACCGACATAAGGCCGCCCCGACGACTTTACCTTTACATGGTAATAGTCTCGAAACCATATCAGTCTTATCTGAATTAACTACACTATCATTATGTGACCAATGTATATGCTTTCCACCCCTCGTAAGTTGAGATCTCTGGCACAAACATTTGGGATACCTTATCAACCATCTGTTTTTTTTTTTTCTGCTAGTACTATTAAAATGAGTATATATATTTACCAACTCCTCCGCACGAGCAGGATAAGACACAAGGTCAATTTCTTAAGCGGAGTTTAACAGGTTTTGAATTCAGAGTTTTCCTTCTCCTAGTCTTGTTACCTAGCCATGGTTAAGGAACCCAGTCTGCCCGGCTATTTACCCATAGCTGGAGGGAGAGTAGGATTCATACCTTTCCCAAGGGTATTAGCGCTAAGTGAAATGCAATTACCGCGTCCTATTAAAATGAGCATAGGGAAGAGAATATTTTAAAGACAACAAAAGATGATGGTAGGCGTGGCGCTCTATTTCAGATGAAAAATCAATCTTCCTTGTCTAACGCTAGTGAAAAGGGGATAGACTTCCCCACTGTCCGGCTGATACCAACAATAGGCCACTCTGCTAAGTTTGCTTATTTCTATTTGATAATAATCATTTGATTGCATACAGCTACATGGTTTCAAGTATTCCTATCAAATACTAACAATTTACAAACATATCGGTTTGACCTATAGATGTTAATAATAATAGTAATAGATTTGCTTAGTTTGGCACACAGGCTTACAGTATGTGCAGTTTCTAACTGGTCACCCATCTAACTACTGAACTGGCTTATCACTCCTTAACTTAGGTGATGTAGCAGGAATTTATGCTTTCAGCTTGATTGTAAATCTATTGATTTAAAGAAATTCACCATTACACTTTCAAGTCTAGAAGTCCTGGCCTCCAACAGACAACGTTGGCAAAACACGCGCTGCACAGGATCTGAGCGGCTCATTATTGAACTCAATAGGGCTGCAGAACAACAATGTCTTTGTCGTCATGCACCAACAAATGGAAATTTCCCTTGCAATGTGTGTGACGACATCTGCAAGTCCAGAATTGGACTAATTAGCCATCAAAAAGTCCATAACTATTCAACGACATGGAGTGACATCATTGTCGTCTATAACAAACTGCTAAAAGGAAATCTGTTTGAATAATTACTTAAGTCAAATGATAAAAGCATCTTAGTTTTCTCATAGGCTCAGTTGTAAATTGAGTAACGGAAAATGTTTATTTGATAAAAAATATACTTTTGATATAACCTTTAACTGCAAATTTTAGGTTGTTTGGAAAATGATGACTGATTTTTTAACACATTTACAAGTAAAATCAAGTATCGTTTAAAAGAAATTATATTTATACTTTGTTTATAATTATTTAATAATCTTAGCTTTGTCACAAAGATTGAACTGACAATAATAATAATTTATGAGACTAGCTTCAAAGTTTGGCATCTCAATTGAAATTTATAGATTCTACTACTCAATGTCATAGTGTATCTGGGAGTAATAGCAATGAAGGGGCACTCCATATTTCCCAGATCTTCAGATGCAATTTAGTGTTATATCCGGGACAACCCTTTTTCAGGGTACATGGTTGAAAGCGCTTTGGCACAAACATTTGGGATACCTCCTCTACCTTCTTGACACTGATATACGAAAAGCAACAAGAAAACTTGAACGTCTACACTTAAAGATCATCAATTAAAGAACTATTCCGTGGTCTTTAAATAATGCGAATGACAATACGTATGCAGATACGCATTTAGATTCTCACACGGCTAATTTGTCTCATGATATATATGTATATGTTTACGTTGTGTGTTTCATGTATCGTTTCCTGTGAGCGTCCAAGGGTGGTCATGTCCATGGGATTAGCTTCACGCTATTAGGCATGGCCTCCCTTCAATAGTAGTTTAAACCAATAAAGTTTTTCTTTTACTTATATTTAAAAAAAATAATTTGTACTACTATTGATTAATAAATTTCTTATGCTTTTCACCCCTCGTAGGTTGAGCTCTCTGGCACAAACATTTGGGATATCTTCTCAACCATCTGTTTTTTTTCTGCTAGTACTATTAAAATGAGTATAGAGAATAGAATATTTTAAAGACAACAAAAGGAAAAAAAAAGAAGATGAGAAAGTCAGAAAGAAGAGGATAGAGATGATGAGGAGGGAAGCGGTCGTATTCAAATAAACGAATAAGGCAGACGAATAAAAATGGAATAAGTTTAGAATCGAGGATTGTAGATTTGGAGGTAATGGAGGTTAGAAGACAATAATGGCTGCGGCGCGGCCAAGGTCTTTGGTGTCAGTTTTCGTGCACCTGTGGCCATAAAAGATGCTGGACGAGAAGATGAGTCATCTGTGTGCTCCATTGAACGCAATGATAACTGACCCGGAGATCATATCGATCCATAATGAACCCCCAACCCGGCCCCCTAAAAAAAAACCCCAAATCCCCCAGCATCTCCCACACGCACAGTAGAGCTTTCTATATTTTATCAATCAATTTTTTTCTTCTTCTTCTTTGTCTTTTGGTTTTTCCCGCCCACGTGACGTTTTCTTTCCTTCGACATCGTTTTTTTGTTTTCAGAGGACGCATCTCATTTTAAGACCATCACATATTATCTAGAGATAGATTCATAGAAAGTTATATTCATCTATTAAGACTAGTAGGGCACAAGGCTACACGCATGGGTGAGATTCGAAGATCGAACGCTACTCGAGTAAATAGAAATAATCTACTTTCTTTAGTGCGATAAAGTTAGCTCAGTTGGTAAAGCGTTTGGCTAGAAACCACAAGGTTCCTAGTTCGATACCAACCCTCGCTAACTCAGCGTATGAGTAGTACAGGGATCTGTGCGGTACAGTAAGGGGCTTATGGTAGGTGTGGCGCTTCATCTCTGACGCAAAAACAATCTCCTTGGTCTAGCGCTAGTGAAAAGGGGATAGACTCCCTCGCTGATTTGCTGATACTGACTCTAGGCCATCCCGACGACTTTACTTAATGTGATAAAACCCACATATATATATATTGTTGTGTCCTTAAAAGGGATACAATAAGACAAGGTTGTAGTTGAGTGGAAGGACCAGTCAACACGTTCGTAGATTTAAAATAGAGTTTTTTTTTTAATTGCAGAGAGATACAATAAGACAGACAAGGAACAGTGAGGCACGTAGGTTGAGCTCTCTAGAAATAGAATTTTTTGTTGGTCGCCAATTACGCAAAAAAAAAAAAATGCATAGCTCTCCCTAAGCGGATAGAGCACTACTAGTGTTCTAATCTATACATATATAAAGGGCAGTTGTGTATGTATACAACTCTGAAAATAAACTAATGACAAAGTAAATATATATACACATTAAATATCACCAGAGCTTGGTTTTTAAATAAAATAATGAAGATTTATTTCTCTGAATGTTTGAGATGAGGCTTGATGATTTGTATTATCTGCGTTATTCGGACTATTGTCCTCATCTTCATTGTTATCTGTACAACTTTTCGATCGAGGTGCCCTCCGGTCTTCTTCAGGTATTTCTTGTCGGACTTGGGAACCTTCTTTTCGAACTCGGGAACCTTCTTGTCGTAATCCCGACTAAGGTTCCCGAGTTCGAAAAGAAAGTTCTCGAGTCCGAGAAGGTTCCCGAGTTCGACAATAAATACCTGAAGAAGGCCAGAGGGCATATCGGCCGAAACGTTGTACAGAAAACAATGAAGATAACAATGAAGATGAGGACAATAGTCCAAATAATGCAGATAATAGTAATTATTTAATTGACTCATATTTTGTGAAGATAATTGAAAAATAGAATTTAAATAATAACATGGATTTTTTTTTTGCATTTCGAATTCTAAATTGGAGACATTAATTTTTATTTTCAGAGTGTCTGGATCAACGCAAGTTCTTTTTTTACATAGGGATTTAAATGGGGCATCCTGTGAAGATCCAACTCGCGATTCAACAATAATGGGTCTGCGAGACTACTTCTTTTTTTAACCCCCCCCCCTCTACACAAGCGACGCTGGGTAGCCGCTTCTAGTATATTCCTATAAGTAAATTCCCTTTCTTAAAAGCGAGCGGGGATTCAGTCAGTGAATTCTAACCCTCGCCGACAGGGCCGCATATTAGCTGGGTTGTTGCTGTTTGGAGCACTCATACGTATGCACATCTCCGAGGAATGATTTCGTGGCAGTGGGTGAAGGGTGTGTAGCTGTGGGTGCACGCCACTTGCTGCCTGTCTCTATGGCTCATACACTCTGCTGCACTTGACATGATGCAGATATGCACCGATGGCCAACATGTTGTTCTAATCAGATCACTGAAGCGCCAACCGTGCACCTGATATAAAAGACCAGAAGCGACTCTTGGTGTTGCTATATCGGCCGTGAATCTCAGCAGTGGCACATATTCGCTTTAAATACAGTTCGCCGAGCAATTCATACGGGTGCCTTCAATGATCTATCAACGATCGGTTTATTATGAGTTACGCGTTCATTTTTCCCTCAGCGTGTTCTATGAGCGGCATTGTTCGCTATCTAAAAGAAATACTGGACCATATGACCTTAAAAGTAAAGTAAAAAGTAAAGTCGTCGGAGCGGCTAATGTCGCTATCAGCCAGTCAGCGAGGGAGTCTATCTCCTTTTCAATAGCGCTAGATCAGGGAGATTGTTTTTAGCATCTGTGGTGGAGAGCCACACCTACCATCAGCTCCTTACTTTACCGCACAGATCCATGTGCTACTCATACGCTGAGTTGGCGAGGACCGGTATCGAACTAGGAACCTTGTGGTTTCTAGCCGAACGCTCTACCGACTGAGCTAACCCGAAGAAAGGACATGTTTTTCATTTACACCGTCAATATCCGGTTGTTTTAACAGACGATTTTTAGATTTAAAAAAAATTATAAAACTAACCCCTAACCCTAACCAACAACTGGATATTGACGGTGTAAATGAAAAACATGTCCTTTCTTAATCGTGATCAAAATGGGGTGCCTTAATATAGTCCGAAATACTTGTCTTCCGGTGATCGGCCTCGTAGTAGAACCCTATCCCATATACGGGTACCTTCAATGATCTATCAACGATCGGTTTATTATGAGTTCCACGTTCATTTTCCTTCATCTTGTTCTATGTGTGGCATTGTTCGCTATCTAAAAGAACTACTTGTCTTCCCTCATGTAGGCTTTGGGGCCCCATCCGGTCGGTGGGGTTCGAGGGGTTAGTACGTTCCGGCCCAACCTGTGTGAGTACTAGGCATAATTCCCAGGGATGAGAAAAAATTCCTGGCGAGAATAATCGGTTTAATCCGTTAAGAGGATAAGAAATTTCAAAGAATATCTTTGATTCCGCAAAGTGTTTGCGGAAAAGTGTTGGCTCGACTTACATCCAACTCGCCAAGAAATTTAAAACGGACCAAAAAGAAAGAAAAAAAAGAACGAAAAAGAAAAGAAAAAGAGAAAGAAAGAAAGAAAGAAGGAGAAACAAAGAAAAAGAGAGCAGCTGTGTGTGTGTAAGTGGGCGTGATAGAGAGAAGTCAGTCTGAAGAGAGATTTCTTCAATCCTGCTGGATGTTTGTCAGAAAAGAAGAAAAAAAAGAAAAAGAAGCCCTCTTGAAGCCCCCGAGGTTGTCAGGGATTGGCGCCAGGTTTCCTCAAGTGATCCTTAATGTAAAGAGGATTTAAGTTGGTCAGTGAAAAAAAAAAAAAAAGACTTGAAAGTTGTCTTAGAAGCACCGGTACTAAATACCACAGCGATTTTTCTTTTGTCTTTTGAGATGGAGTGCTTTCTCAGCCAAGAACTCCAGAGCGGTAGCTAATTGCGAAATGCCCAACACTATCGACGAGGTGTCGAGTACACAATCATCTTTTACATAGGAATGTCGACATCTTCTATATGGGAGCGCCGGGGGTAAGGTGGTTATGGTCGGCAAAGCCGGTCAGTTGCGGCCAATATTCAAAGAAAACACTAGTCAACAACTCAAATTCTTAAAAATACCACCTGCTTATGGCAGGAGGTCGAAAAAATGGCCAGACATTAGCTAGATGGAGCTACCATTATCATTTGCACCACAGAGGAGACAGTTTAAAATGTGGGAGAAGGGTAGGTCGATTTTTCACTTTTTAAAAATATCAAATTGTCCATACTGAATACTGATACGAAAAATTAGATCTTTTACTTGCACCATTGTTTGAGGAAATAGCATCAAAGATCGTCGGCTAAAATGCACTAAAAATCCTTTTTTACAACATTTGGCCTAGAAACCTCTAGAACAGGAACCTCACCATCAGATAGAGTTTAACGTCATTCCCAGGACATGAAGACCCTCAGCCATCGCCTTCTAACTCTCGTGTGATAAAAAGGTTAGGGCTTGCCATAAGGGCAATAGGGTTGGGGCAATCATATAGGTACTAGAACTTTACGTGACTAACCGATTGATCGGTGGGGGGCGCTTCGGCCGCCCGTCTAGCCCAAGTAAGGGCCAAATTGGACTATAACGGAGAAAACTATGGAATGCTGATTAGAATTTTTCTCTTCTTTCTAAATAGAAGCATTGATATAATCATGGACCGTTGTTACAATGCAAACCCGACGGGGAGGCAGAAAAGAGACGAAGGCACGGAGTGGGATATTTTAACGGCGAATCATAACAAAAACAGAAATAATGATTGATTGATAGAAAGGTAGGGGGAGTATTTGTTCAACTTCGGCGCGAGGCCGTAGAAAGGAACGGTCCCGTGAATATGAAATATGATAAACAATAGCCTGCGTGACGAGCATGCTAAACATTGTGCAACGATAGGCGCTTTTCGAGTGATAATGTGCGGAGATAAAGAAAAAAACGTTCTTTTCTATTTTTCCCTCTTAGTAAATATCCCTTAAGTAAACCACGAAAGAAAAAAAAATAGGAGCAAACATGGCGAAAGCTTCGCAGAATTATCATGCAAGAACAATCTGCGAGTTAATCGAACTCTCCTCTTCGCGAAGGTAAGAAAAGCATAAGAAAAGAGAAAAGGCAAAAAAAAAAAAAAAACAAAGTAAAGATATGCTATTATGAAACACGTGATATTATAACAAGATAGAAAAAAGAAAAAAGAAAATAAATACACTGGTACCTTTACTTACGAGTTTAATTCGTTCCGCTCGTAATTCAATTTTCTCGTATATCAAATCAAATCTCTCCATTGAAATGAACTGAAATGCCTTTAATCCATTTCAGCCCCCCCCCCCAAAAAAAAACAACCTAATTTGTTCTATTACGTTTTTTCTTTAAATAAGATTGTTTTGTTTGGTTTGGTTTGTTTTACGGCATATCAACCTCGGTGGGTAATTTAATGCCGACAAAGTTTTGAAATAAATTCATTCTTAATGGATACACAATTTGTTTTATAAACACCTTTTTCTATTTAACCCATAGACGGGACTCCAACAGGTACTACCACTCAGGGTCAGAGTGGACCATCAGCTCCTTACTTTACCGCACAGATCTCGGTGCTACTCGTACGCTGAGTTGGCGAGGGCCGGTATCGAACTAGGAAACCTTGTGGTTTCTAGCCAAACACTCCAACTGAGCTAACCCACCCCTATAATAATAATAATAATAATAATAAATGGACAAATACCTGGACCTTGCCAGAGAACTGAAAAAGTTATGGAATATGAAAGTCAAAGTGATACCATATTGTAGTTGGTGCACTTGGAACGGTCCCAAAGGGATTGGAAAAGGGGTTGGAAAATCTGGACATCAAAGGAAAGATTGAGACCACCCAGAATACTACACTGCTGCAATCTGCCAGAATACTCAGAAGAGTCATGGAGACCCGAGTAGACTTGCTGTCACTCAGGCTCCAGTGAACGCTGATGTGAAAACTCAAAAGGAGTGAATAATAATAATAATAATAATAATAATAATAGTAGTAGTAGTAAATATCAGATTATCATAAGAATCTAATAAACACAGATGGCCGAGGCCAGCCCGTTTTCTCTTGTTGAGATGCGCATGCGTTCTACATCTCTAGAATTGATCTTCCTATATGCCAGATAGGAAGAATAAAAAATGCATGAATGACGAACTACGTTGAGCATCCAATCAGATATACGGAGATTTTATTTTAAATTCAGCCTATCGGGCAAAATACATGCCATTAAATGCCATCGTATCACCCTTCTTAATGCAAGCATATAGTAACAGTTCAATATATATATATATATATATATATATATATATATAATCCAAAAGTCCAGAGAAGAAATCTTCCTTACGACACAAGAGTTTTGTTTAAAAAAAACCTGTCGCAGTTTGAGAGCTCAATGTGTGCTCTTAATGTTAGAGTCACAGAGCAAATATATAAGTAAAGAAATAACAAAAGACTTAAAGATTTAGCATTATAGTCTATTTCCTGGAGCTTAGACAAAGTGTCTAACTCACTTTGTCTAAGCTCCCTGAAATAGACTATAATGCAAAATCTCTAAGTCTTTCGTTATTTCTTTACTTATATATATATGTGAGTGTGTGTGTGTGGTAAAAGAATAGAGGGAAAATGTGGACAAAAGAACAGCTCAAACAAGTAGATGTAGGAAAGATATATTTCGTCGTGCCTTGAGCATGACTTCTTCAGTCTTTTATTTGAACATTTGTGCATCATACATTTGTTTTTATAGAATGATGCACAAATGTTCAATTCATTTTTACATAAATTCTTAACTAAATAATTTAGAAGCATACGTGAAGACTTATATATATATATATATATATATATATATATATATATATATATATGTGTGTGTGTGTGTGTGTTGTGTGTGTGTGTGTGGTGTGTGTGTGTATGCGCATGCGTTGGGGAACTACATACTAACAGAAAAAGCAAATAGTTTTTTGAGCGATATTCTTTTATTATCATCGGCGGTAGCCAATAGTAATGACTATGGGGATAAAAAAAAAGTATTTTGTAGCTGAAAACCCTGCTCTATCCTTATGGCAACCCCCTAATCCATTTTATTATATACGTGCTAGAAGGCAATGGCCGAGGTTCTTAATGCCCTTGGTAGGACATAAAACTACATCTAGTGCTGAGGTTCCAATTCTGGAGCTTTGGGGAGAGTAGGGTACCTATTCATCGCTATTACTTCCAGGTCCACTCTGTCCATTCACAGTGGTAGTACCTGTTTGGGTTCATTCTATCGGTTCAATAGAAAAAATGAGTTTAAGAATGGTGTTTAAAAAAATGTTATTTATCTATTTTAATTAATTACAATGCGTATAAAATAATGTTCAGTCTTATCGATTTCAAAGGAACTTTATCATCAGAGACATTTTCTGAAATGGACGCGTTCTTGTGTTTTTTTTTGTACGTTATAAACACGCGTCTCGTGGTTTTTTTTATAACACCACGCGGAAGGGTCGTGATAGCCGTTGTTCAATCAATTTCAATTTTATTCTTTTTATCTATTTATTTATTTATGTATTTATTTATTTTTATTTAATTTGTTTTATGTATATATATATGTGTATATATGGAATGTGTATTTTAATTAGATATATATTCTATGTTTAATTCTAACCTATTGCTTATACGAGGACCTAATTTAGCTATTAATAAACTTTCTCTAATTCTGAGATTACCAATGTAATTATCAAATATTAAAAAATTGTGTTTAAATGAAAAAAAAAAATGAATATCTATTAAGAATGAATAAAACAAAACGTCTTCGGGATAAAATAACCCAACAAGGGTTTCCATGCCGTAAAGTCCAAACAACTAACAAACCATCGTAGTTGTTCGTGGAAATGAACAACTGGCACTACATTTTTGAGCGCACCACGTATAACATCGAACTCGCTGATAGTCGTTCGCGATATCAGCTTAATATATATATATATATATATATATATATATATATATATATATATTTATACATACAATGTTAAGCTGATAGGAATAGAATAGCAGGGCTAATCTGTGGCTCCGAATGTTAAGTGATTAATAATGAAGGTTGCTGGAAACGGGAAAGCGAGTATTCTGAGGGGAAATAATGATTTCTTTACAAGGGGTATTTAAGTTCAAAATGATATCCAAATAAAAACAAAAAAAATCCACAGGTGCTACGAAAGAGAGAGAGAGAGAGAGAGAGAGAGAGAGAGAGAGAGAGAGAGAGAGAGAGAGAGAGAGAGAGAGATTTTTTCGTATAATGGACGCTGCAAGGTCATTTACAAACAAGCAAGTTTTCGCTCAAAATGTTAAAAGGGTTTGGGCGGGGTTAAAAACCACGCCCGCGAGGGAATAGCCTATCACCGGTTAGAATTTCAAAACTGGTCAAGATGAATCTTGATATTAAACAGGCGAATAAATATTACCACCATTGAATATTTCAACGCGGAATTTAGCCATTTTTCACTTTACTGCTATACAATATTGAATTTATACAAAAATTTTTGCTATTTTTCATTACTGTTTAACAATATTGAATCTATAGAAGAAATGTCGGTATTTTTTCTTATTGTTTAGAAATATTAAATTTATAGTACAAATATCGGTATTTTCACTACTGGTTAGATAAAATCTATGCATAGATTATTGTCAACCCCCTGTATTTCTGAAGTGATGGCCCCTTTTCATATCACGGGCAGGACTTTCCATGGAATATTACAGAAAGCCCGCGAAATACGTGAAGTCACGTGGGATCTGGTTGGCTCTCAGTTTCAGCTTGGATGTCAGGCAGATAAGGCCTATCTGACTTGGCTGGGCCTCACCTGCACACGCGCGCTATGTTAGTTAGAGGAATATGTTTAGTTAAGTAAATAAAGATTTAAATAAATAATATGGTTTTGTGGTTGATGAATGTCTTGGCAACAAGACTGACCTAGAAGAAATGAATCAAGGACGACCAACCAGCAAGACGAAGTCCAGACGCTAGAAGAAGAACGTAAGATACCAAAAGATGGGCAGAAGAATAGAAGTAAGGAAAGAAAGGGTATACAACAAGCCATATTGAATTTGTATAAGAAATGTCGGTATTTTTCACTACTGCTTAACAATATTGAATTTGTATAAAATAATATTTCCCAGTTGTGTAACATGAGTGACCCAGAAAAAAACAGAACCCAAATTTTTATTTGTTTTCCCATTAAACTAACCCTAAACCCCAACCCTAACCCCTAACCCTTGTTGTGTGTAGTACGTGCGCCAATTCTACGACTGTCAGTGTGGATGGCGGTTGTCTCCTCTAGAGCTCAGCCACTACTTTTCAGCTCTTGTTTCTTTTTTTTTGGGGGGGGGGTTGGTGTTTACTCACCCTCTTCTCCAGACAACAGTTAGGGTTTTAGACCGAAAAGGTTTTGAATCACGCTTTGCCTTTTTTGGGGGTTAGTGCCCGTATGTTCGAGCGAAACTTCCGGCGAGCTCACCCGATGACAAGCTGATGTTTCAAAGCCGTCCATCCGAACGCCATTTGAGAACTAGAAAGCGGGGTGAGGTTAGGATAAAGAGATAATGCGCTTTCGATCGTCGGCATTATCAACAAGTGCGTGACTTCTGATTGGCTGTGCATGTCACATGACTGGCAGCCCCTTTCAGTCTGTCCAACAATTCAATCCTTTTATAACCACCGCCCAGAACCCGTACTTTGCCTGGCATTTCTTTTCTTATATATCAATGTGTACGGTTGGCACTATTATACTTGAAGAAGCGGTAGTAATCCAACGTACAGTGTTATTAGAAGAGTGCTCAATATCTGTGATAGAGCGTTAATAGTAATTAAAAAAAAAAACACTTTCGTTGCCTGAAGATTGCTGCAGAGCAAGAAACCAAATATTTTTTTGTGTGTGTGTGTGGGGGGGGAATGTGCGCTTAATTGAAGTCGTACCTAATTATGAAAATTAATTAATTAATAATTAATGAATTAGGCGGGGATACCTATTCAAATGTAAGGCTAAACAAATCGAGAAAAATCAATCTCTGTATGTATATTTCAGCCTATTAGGCCTCATCAGCAGAGCTATAGAGAGGAAGACTGCTTTGTGTGTGATTCGAACCCTGACTGTCAAGCTGACAAGCAGGGACTCTAACCATGACACCAGCTGGTTTTTCCCTAAAAAAGCCATATTAAACACATTGTTTGTTTACTTCTCACACACACACCACACATAATATATATATATATATATATATATATATATTATATAATATATATATATATATATATATATATATATATATACTGTTAGCAACCTATTAACATTATTTGTTTAAAAAAAAAAGTTAAATTCATTTTTATATATATATGCTAACCATTCCGTAGGAGCAGGATGTGATACAATTACTTAAGCGGAGTTTAAGATGCTTTGATTCTGAATTTTCCTTCTCCTAGACTGGGTACCTACCCAGGGTTAAAGAGCACAGTCAGCCTTACTATTTACTCATAGTTGGAGAGAGAATAGTAAGATTCATACCTTTCCTAACGGTATCAGAGCTATGTGAAATCAAGCAGTCCCGTTCAAGATATGATTATATATATATATATATATATATATATATAATATATATGTGTGTGTGTGTGTGTGTGTGTATGTGCGTATATGTGTGGGCTATTGATATGTGATGAAATGATAAGAGTGAATTACTGTATTGACGTATTTGTTAATCAATCCAACGCGTGGTATCACAACGTTACATTAGTAAGCAAATCGAAAATATTTTTTTCTCCATGAGTCCTTCTATAAACTAGACATGACCCATGTCTAGAATTAACCTCAGATGGATTTAATTTCAAAGATAAATCTGGAAAGTGGTAAGTCAGAAACGGATAGTTTTTCAAAGTCTTTAAAAGCCCATTAGGATTAGCGATCATAAAGGTGGTAGGAGGATGATGGTCGTAGGCGTAGTGTAGTGATAGTTAAGGTGGTAGAACGAGGGATGATGGTAAGATAAGCCATTTTATGTATAGGGATGATGTTAATATATCTGCCAAGGATGAAGAAGAATTAGAATCTCTTATACAAAGTATTAGAATCTACAGCCAAGGTATATATATATATACATATAGCTTCAGCTTGGCAGTAGAGGTTTCGAGTCACACACGGAGCAGTCTCCCATGTCTATAACCTTGCTGATGAGACCTAATAGGTCGAAATGTACATTCAGGGATTGACATTTTCTCGATTTGTTTAGCCTTACATTTGAACATATATACCCGCCTAAATTCATTAATTATTGACTAATTAATTTTCAAAAATTAGGTATGACTTCAATTAAGCACATATCCTCCAAATATACATATATATATATATATATATATATTATATATATATAATTGTTTTTTCTTTTGGTCAAGTATTATAGTATCAACCGATTATTTTCGGTTGGTACGACTATCTTGGTCTTTTCTTTTTTTTTTCAAAATTTTTTTCCCCAGGTGATGTTTGGTAGTATATTTTTACAATCAAACTATTTGCCGGGATTTTTTCTTACCGTCTGGGTCTACCAACAAGTTTGGTATATTAAATTATATATATATATATAATTTTGATTTAAAAAAAATGAGGAATAAATGAATTCTTCCGTTGAAATAAAAAAAAAACGAATTATTTTAATGAAGATAAATCAATAATATTTAAAAGGTAAATCCACCCATCGACTTGAAATTTGAGGTCTTTAAGATGATCATAATGAATTTAACAATTAAAGCCTTTTCTGGAACGTTTTTTTTTCTTCTTTTTTAAGTATTTTAGCCTTGAACTTCATGGGAAAGGAAGATGTTTAGGAGTAAGCGCTTTCTTGGCGTAAGTTGGGAAAGAATAATTGATTTATGATTTTTGAATGTCGAGTACGGAAGCACGTATTGCAAAAAAAAAATTTTTTTTTTTTCTTAATTTTTTTCAATTGTCCACACCAACAAAAGCAACAAAAAAATCAGGTCAGAAAGGAATTAAATCCTCTTTGTTAGAAATTCTATCTTGGCGAATTTAAAAAAAAAAAGTGTTCATAAAATAATCCATTCTCTCAATCATTTTCATGTTCTGAATCTAAGAGACAAATTTACTACGAGTATCTAAACTAGTCATGTCAAACTGTGGCAGATGCTTTTACGCGTATTTATTTTGCTGGAACACCGATAGTAGTAAGATTGGGGTACTTTAGTCTAAGTCAGATCTTTGCCCTGAAGAGCACTAAGCGAAACTTTTAGTAGGTATATCTGACTATTTAGGTTTAACATATGTATATATATATATATATATATATATATTATATGTCTATAGCTCTGCTGATGAGGCCTAATGGGCTGAAATGTACATACAGGGATTGACTCTTTCTCGATTTGTTTAGCCTTACATTTTAACAGGTATGCCCGCCTAATTCATTAATTATCAATTAATTAATTTTCGAAATTAGGTACGACTTCAATTAAGCACATATCCTCCCAATATATATATATATATATGTTGTAAACAAGGTTTGTTTAGAATGGCTTTTTGCCGATAATTTTTGGGAGAATATGTGCTTAATTGGAGTCGTACCTAATTTTGAAAATTAATTAATTAATAATGAATTAGGCGGGAATTTAGCCATACATTTAATAGGTATTCCCGCCTAATTCATTATTAATTAATTAATTTTCAAAATTAGGTACGACTCCAATTAAGCACATATATATATATATATATATATATATATATATATATATATATATATGCGGTCTCAATTGAGACCCAGTTGGCCCAGTGGAGACCATCCTATCGCAACGCCAACTGCGATAGTTGGGTCAAACCATCCACATGCCTGCAGACAGACCCCCCGTAAACTACTTTACAGTGAACTCACAGCTGGTAAGCGGAGGACTGGAGCCCTCCCACCTCGCATAAAAGCGATTCAAAGACCATATTAAGACAACGCTGAAGACATGTAAGATCACACCTTCAAGCGTGGAAGATCTTGCCTCCAACAGACAGGGTTGGCAGCTCAATAACGAGATAAACAGGACTGCAGAACGGCGACGTCTTCGTCGTCATGAACAACCAAATGTAGATGGGAATTTCCCTAGCAATGTGTGTGACCGCATCTGCAAATCCAGAATTTGACTAATGAGCCACCATAGGGTCCACAAATGAAAATATGGAGTGACGTCATCGTCGTCTTTCCAAAAGAAATAAAGAAAAGAATATTTATATATACTAGCAAATATATGCACCCTCCGGGTGCAAGTATTTTAGTTAAATTTTATAATAAACTATCATATTAAATTAGAAAGGCTAATGAAACTGAATAAGAATGTAGATAAAAAGATTTTGAACAGAGGGGGTATGATTGAAAAATAGAACAACTTTGAAACTAACTCTTCCATCATTTTCCATTACTCCCGTCTTTCAGTGGTAAATTTTCTTAATTTAACTATTTAGTTAAAATAGGAAGTACAGAATAATATTACAGTTATTTCTTCTTGTTAAGGGATTTCTTTTAAGATTTATCCTCAAGATTTTTGCTCATATTCAATAAGATAAAACCAAACAATTAGAAATCAATAATACTTAGCATATATTTATTAAAATCAAATTTTAAAGATCAATATGCAAATTAGCCTTCCCATTCACACTGTGAACCGCTATTTTGTTGTATATATAAATACAATTGCATGTTATTAGTATGTAGATATGGTCAACAGTGGCTTCGGCCTCTGGACCATTGATATAATTAACGGCGTCGATCCCAGGGGGCTATCCCCCCAGGCAACACCTGCGCCCTTGATTTAAAGGGGCAGGGCTGGGTTTATTGCCCAGCGCCTGAGGCGCCCCCCTTGAGGGGGAATGTCGACGGGATCGACGCAATTTTTCACCCGCCACCCCATGAGTCTCGGCTTGTGGGTGGTCCCACATAAATAGGGCCTTGTGCCTGACCCGTACAAGTGGGGTACGTGGAAAATATCATGTAGATATGGTTAACAGTCGTAATGATGTAAAACGATTTTACTAATAATTGAGGTTTAAATAAAAAAATTAAATCATGGAGAATGTGGTGTAAATAACAAAGGGAATTGTGACTTGAATAGTAATATAGATTCGGTTACAGACAGACAAATACACAATCTCCATTATAATAAGATGTATAAGTGGGGTGAGTGACAGTTTTAATAACTAGCTTTTTTAGGTTTCTATTTATTTTATTAGCGATAGGATTATTGGGAAGTATGATGTACCTATCAGAGTCGTTATTATTGTTATGTTGTGTGTTATTGGGAGATGTAGTGTTATTTTTTCTACTATGTATTTTAAATGCCTTTTTTTTTAGCACGGTGTATGAAATTTAAAGTGTATTGTAGTTTAAGAAAAGACTTTTTGATAATATTAAATTCTTCATCTAAATGTTTCTGATTGCATATCCTAAGTGCTCTCAGAAAGAAACCAATTATGATACCACTTTTTATCTTAAAATGTTATGGTGGGAATAGAAATGGATGTAGTCATTTCTGTTGGTATTCTTATGATAAACTTTGAATTCTAAAGTGTTGTTATTGTTTCACAGCCACTACCCCCCCAAAAAAAAAATACTTTCACCCTACCCAGGAGATATATAACTGCTTTTAAAAAATTATCATCCAACAACAACATACTCATCACCCCCTCTGACAAAGGAGGAGGAGTGGTCGTTATGTGTTCCAAAACAATATATGTATAAATAAATATATATATATATTTAAACATATATTTATATATATATATATATATACATTTGTATAAATATATATTTATACATACTAGCAAATATATGCACCCTCCGGGTGCAAGTATTTAACTTTTAATGTAATTAAATATCGCATTAAATTTAGAAAGGCTAATGAAACTAAATAAGAATGCAGATAAAAAGATTTGAAACAGAGGGGGATATAATCGAAAAATAGAACAACTGAAACTTACTCTTCTATCACTCTCGTCTTTCATTGTTATTTTTTCTGATTTAACTATTTAGTTAAAAGAGGAAGTAAAGAATAAAATTACAGTTATCTTTTCTTGTTAATGGATTTCATTTAAGGTTCATGGAAGAGATTTTTGCTAATATTCATTAAAATAAAACCAAACAGTTAGAAACCAATAATACTAAGCATATATTTATCAAAATTACATTTTTAATATCAATATGCAAATTAGCCTTCCGTTCACACTGTAAACCGCTATTTTGTTGTATATATAAATACAATTGCATGTCATTAGTATGTAGATATGGTTAACAGTATAAATAATGAAAAACAATTTTATTAATAATTGAGGTTAAAATAAGGGTAAATTCATGGTGAAAGTGGCGTCAATTACTAAGGGAATTGTGACTTGGGTAGTGATTTAGTTTCGGTTACAGTCAGAAAAACACACAATCTCCATTATAATAAGATATCTATATATATATATATATATATATATATATATTGTATTTTAGGTGGTCTCCGTATGCTTTTCTCGGTATATATTTTTTTAGATGTTTTTTTTTCAGTTGGGCGTTATTACGAAGCATTAAAAATATATAAATGAATGAACTCGATATTATGGAGTATTGGATTCACTTATTTTTTAAATTATTTTCTGTCATAAATTTTCAGGTTCGTTAGATACCCTTTATCAAATGAATGTTATTACTGTTTAACGGCTTCCTTGTCTCTGTTGTTATCGACAGTGGCAGCGTCTGTGAAATATTTATAATAACGGACAATTCCGATATCTGCGTTCAATCCCTTCACGTGCGTTTGTAATTTTAGAATCCATTTAGTTTCTGATTGTTTTCTAGATTGCGTTGTTGGAAATGCGTGTTCTAATAAAATGCATTTGAGGTGTGTAAGGTTGTGTGATAAGGTGTTAAAATGAAGTGCTATTGTACTATGCGGGGATTTGAGATTTATAGTGGATTTGTGGTTATTTAGTCTTAGTCTAAAGGGTGTTGATGTTTCTCCCACATATCCGCTATTTCTGCATTGTGTGCAGTATATATAATATATGATGTTAGCGCTATCGCATGTTAGGTGTGGCGGATGGATTGTTATGTTTGTGTAGGGTATATACATATATATATATATAATGATAAATTTCATTTTGACGCATATGCATCATGCTGCTTTCCATTATTCATGGAATGAAGGCTATAAATGGCTGACTGAATGAACAAATTTACAATGACGAAGCAAGTGGTGGTGGGGTGACCCGCTGAGCCTTTATGGGGTCCTTTCATTAATCAATCTGTATAAGGTAGACATAGGTAAACACTTAGATCCCTTTCTCTTACCCTCTCGCTCTCACACACAATCTATCTGTCGACATATCTATCGATCTATCTATCTGTCTTGTCTGTCTATGAGTGGGTGTGTGGGGGGTGTAAGGCGGTTTATTAGGTGAAAATGAAGCCTAAGTGGTTTAGTTCCCATTCATCACCTATCAGGCTAATTCATCTTTGGTATCTGGAGAAAGAAAATGACCCGAACATGTTCACTGATTTCGTCATAAACCGCTCTCATTATAGCCTTGTGTGTGTGTGTGAGAGAGAGAGAGAGAGAGAGAGAGAGAGAGAGAGAGAGAGAGAGAGAGAGAGAGAGAGAGAGAGAGAGAGAGAGAGAGAGAGAGAGAGAGAGGATGGAGGAAAAGAGTATCAAAATTACTTAATACTTAATTGGGTGACCACTTAAGCAACAGCGGGTACTGTGATTAACCTGAGTTCTTTGTTTATCAAAATGACTTGTGTTGGCATTAAATGACCCAAAAAGGTTGATGTGCCGTAAAACAAAACAAACAAATAAGTAAAAAAAAAAAAAAAAAAAAAAAAAAAAGCAACAAGAACATGGATTGGCAATAAAACCAACCAACCAACCAACCAACCACCATCCATCCAATTTTTTGTTTGACGCTTGTATCAAAACAGAGTTAAATATAGTCACAGGTCGTTGTTAGAAATAAGAACGATCGTCGTGTAGGCGTTTAGAGATATTCAAATACACGAAAGAAAAACAAGGCAAGATAAGAAATAACGAAAAAAAAAAAAAAAAAAAAAAAAAAAAAAGAAGGTAATTTGGTGACGTTTAGATAAGTAATCTAGTCAACTTGAATGAAGGAAATGGCTGGCAAGAATTGTAACATAATGGAGAAAAAAGACAGAGACTGGAAAAAGCCAGTAGGTTAGCATGGAAAATTTTAAAGGATTAATCAGCATAATGACACGTGTCATTTTTTTCTATTGGTCGAGACGTGTCGCGTGACGAAGTGCGGAAGAATAGGAGTGAGAGATGGGAGTATGGAGTGAGTTTGGAAATATGCGTTGACGGAGTGAGACGTGGGTTCTTGCTCTAGGCAGTTTTGACTTTGGCGAAAATAAAAATCTCATGAGAAAAACAAGTGGCCTTGTGTTATTATTAAAAACTATGAATGGAACAAGGCAAGATGTCCTCCAACACCCCAAGTTGGTTTCCAGATTCCAAACATCACAGAATTGCCTGTCAAATCAACACCAGCCCAGCAACTGGATTCGAGCCTCTCCAAAGTAGTATCGGTAAGAGAATGAGTATACGGCTATTATTTAACTATCAACGCGTCATAAATCTATTGCGACACGACTTTATTTACCTTTAATTTTGGCGTTTCAGTGAGTGTCACCTGACATTCAGTGCCGTGGAACTCTGAGTTGTGGGAGAGTAATATTTTTCACTAGTTAATATATATATATATATATATATATATATATGTTTATCTATCTATCCTCTTTTGTTGAATGGATAAAAGAATGTCCCTGTACACATTGTATTCTATTTATTTTTATTTCAAATACAAAACGAAATAAAATAATAATAAGAGAAAAATATAAAAGTTTTTTTTTAATATACAGAAGAACGGCCATCATCAGGGCAATATATTTGATATCTGAAATTGCCCTGATGACGGCCGTTCTTCTGAATACAATGTATACAGGGACATTCCCTTGACCGAAACACGCGTCGGCATTCCAATAAACAATTTTTATCCATTCAACATTTTCTTGCCTTTATTTATTTATTTTTTTCAACATATTGTCGGATTCACTCGCATTTTTCAACTTACACACACACACACACACACACAATATATATATATATATATATAGATATAGATAGAGAGAGAGAGAGAGAAAGGGGGGAAGAGGTAGAGAAAAAAAAGACAATAGAGGTAAAGAGAGAGAGAGAATTACACACACACACACACATACACAGTTTGGAAGAGTAATATATATAATATATATATATATATATAATATATATATATATATATATATATATATATATATATATATATATATATAGAGAGAGAGAGAGAGAGAGAGAGAGAGAGAGAGAGAGAGAGAGAGAGAGAGAGAGAGAGAGAGAGAGAGAGAGATGTGTGAGTGGTGCAAAAATGATGAATTGGATTCCAAATGAAATTTTATTTTTGTACTTGTACATAAAAAGGTAACTCAATTGCCTCTTAGAGATCCTCCATTTTTTGTTGTTGCTGTTGTTGTTGCGTGCGTAGAGAGAGAGAGAGAGAGAGAGCTTTGACGAACGCGCACTGAATAAAGAGTGACCTCCCTTTGCAATCGAGTTCATACACATCACATCAATGAATTTTATATGGAAGAGAACAAAATAGCAATTCTTTACAGGAGGTAAATTAATATTCGGAGTTGCCTACTCCAAGCTACTGGTTCTGGTGTGAATATAAAATCAGTGTTTCTATTCGCCAATTCTTTTTTTTTTTGCTATGGATGGCCAGAAGGGTAAAAAATAAACTATAAATCCAAAAATCAAAGAAAACATATTAGTGCAGAATTCTACCTGATCTAAAAATCAGTTTACACCTGGAAATTTTGTTTTGTGTCCTATAATTGTTGTTGTTTGCAAAGGTTCACACAGGCTTTATCATTTTTTTTACAGTACTTATCGTTGCGTAAAATCCAATAACATCAGTTCTTTTTAAACTATTTTTATTTTTTAAAGTAATTAACTTTAAAAACAATTTGTTTTAGCACTTTTTAATGATGGGTTCCCATATAATGTTCATCTCTATACTTGGTCTATTCATGAGGTCGCTAAAGCCCAACATATGCGTCGCTTCTTTGAGACATCTTGATACGCCGGCCCAAACATTGTGCTTATACATACCACTAAGGGCCGGGTTAGCTCAGTCGGTAGAGCGTTCGGCTAGAAACCACAAGGTTCCTAGTTCAATACCGGCCCTCGCCAGCTCAGCATACTCATATGCACAGAGATCTGTGCGGTAAAGTAAGAAGTTGATGGTAGGTGTGGCGCTCCACATCAGACTCAAAAACAATCTCCTTGGTCTAGCGCTAGTGAATAGGGGATAGACTCCCTCGCTGATTGGCTGATACCGACATTAGGCCACCCCGACGACTTTACTTACTTTACTATATGTGTTCATATACTTTAATACGGAGTTTAACAGGTTTGAATTCAGAGTTTTTCTTCTCCTAGACTGGTTGCCTAGACTTTACTTTTTAATTTATAGATACCACCCTAAAAATGAGGACAACAGTCGCCCGAAAAATTAAAATTATTCGCATCAAGCCTCATATAATAATACGGATTCGTCTTATTGTTTCAAGTTACACATGTTGAAACGTGAAGCTAATCCATGGGTGGATTACTGTAAAATGATCGCATATAAACAGATCAATAATTGCACAGGTTCTAAAATAAAGGGTGCATCAACAGTTCCTCAAAGCCCCATACCAAGACTCTAACGCGGTTCAAATTGGCATCGTCTTTTGTGGGGTCTGCAATATCGTTGTTATCAAATATCAAATTAATTATTGAAATAGATCACTAATTAAGATTGAGCCTATTCTAGTAGTGACCCCAAGCGGAGTTTAATAGGTTTGAATTCAGAGTTTTCCTTTTCCTAGATTAGCTGCCAAACGAAAGTTAAAGAGTCCAGTCTGCCCTACTATTTACCTCTTGCTGGACGGAGAGCAGTTGGATTCATACCTTTCCCAAGGGTATTAGCGCTATGTGAACTATAACTTCGTCCAGGATTTGAACTCGGGTCGACGAGTCCATTTCCTACGACTCTAACCAATACACCACGCGCCTCCAACAGTAGAGTGGTTACTCACGGTGACAGCACCGTTTCCCGCTAGGTCACCGAAGTCAAGCAGCGATAGGCCTGTTCAATACATAATTGGGTGACCCCGTAAGCAATCTGAGTCCTTTGTTTAATAAAAATGACTTGATTCGGCATTCAATGACCCGAAGAGGTTTGATATGCCATTAAACAAAACAACCAACTGAAAGCATCGGTTGCCGCTAAAACACTTAAGTTAAACAATGATGAGCCTGTTCAATACTTAATTGGGTGACCACGTAAGCAACAGCAGGTACTGTAAGCAAACTGAGTCCTCTCTTTATCAAAATGACTTGATTCGGCATTAAATGACTCAAAAAGGGTTGATATGCCATAAAACCAAACAACCAGCCAACTCAAGCAACAGCAGGTACTGTAATCAACCTGAGTCCTTTGTTTAATAAAACTGACTTGATTCGGCATTAAATGACCCCAAAAGGGTTGATATACCATAAAACCAAACAAACAGCCAACTTAAGCAACAGTAGGTACTGTGAGCAATCCGAGTCCTTTGTTTAACAAAATTGACTTGATTCAGTATTAAATGACCCAAAAAGGGTTGATATGCCATAAAACCAAACAACCAGCCAACTCAAGCAACAGCAGGTACTGTAATCAACCTGAGTCCTTTGTTTAATAAAACTGACTTGATTCAGCATTAAATGACCCAAAAAGGGTTGATATGCCATAAAACCAAACAACCAGCCAACTTAAGCAATAGCAAGTACCGTAAGCAACCTGAGTCCTTTGTTTAATAAAACTGACTTGATTCGGCATTAAATGACCCAAAAATACTATTACAGTTAAGTTACACTGACAGAACAGGTTCCTGCTAGATCACCGAAGTTAAGCAGCGATGATCCTAATAATCAATGAACATTAATTGGGTGACCACTTAAGCAACAGTAGGTACTGTAAGCAATCTGAGTCCTTTGTTTAATAAAACTGACCTGATTTGGCATTAAATGACCCCAAAAGGGTTGATATGCCATAAAACCAAACAAACAGCCAACTTAAGCAACAGTAGGTACTGTGAGCAATCCGAGTCCTTTGTTTAACAAAATTGACTTGATTTGGCATTAAATGACCCAAAAAGGGTTGATATGCCATAAAACCAAACAACCAGCCAACTCAAGCAACAGCAGGTACTGTAATCAACCTGAGTCCTTTGTTTAATAAAACTGACTTGATTTGGCATTAAATGACCCCAAAAGGGTTGATATGCCATAAAACCAAACAACCAGCCAACTCAAGCAACAGCTGGTACTGTAATCAACCTGAGTCCTTTGTTTAATAAAACTGACATTCAGCATTAAATGATCAGAAAATGTTGAAATGCCAACCAACCAGCCAGCCGACTAACCAAGCGTTTCATAGTTTCCAAGAGGTACAGCCATACAGTAGTACCGACACGGCTATAGTTTTTAAAAGAATTATAAGTAGATGAGCTTAACAAACGCACTAAGCAGCTTTACAACGGTGGTGCCGGGGGTAAATTTGCTGCACCGATTATCTGACATAATACCAGCCACCCCGTTGTAAAGCTGCTTATGGCGTTTGTTAAGCTCATCTACTTAAAATTCTTTTAAAAACTAATAGCCGTGTCGGTACTACTGTATGGCTGTACCTCTTGGAAACTATGAAACGCTTGGTTATCGGCTGCTTGGTTGGTTGGCATTCAACATTTCTGATCATTTATGCTGAATGTCAGTTTTATTAACAAAGGACTCAGGTTTGATACAGTACCAGCTGTTGCTTGAGTTGGCTGTGTTTTTGGTTTTATGGCATATCAACCCTTTTGGGGTCATTAATGCAAATCAAGTCAGTTTTATTAAACAAAGTGAACTCAGGTGATTTACAGTACCTGCTGTTGCTTGAGTTGGCTGGTTGTTTGGTTTTATGGCATATCAACCCTTTTTGGGTCATTAATGCCAATCAAGTCAATTTTGTTAAACAAAGGACTGGATTGCTCACAGTACCTACTGTTGCTTAAGTTGGCTGTTTGTTGGTTTTATGGCATATCAACCCTTTTGGGGTCATTTTAATGCAAATCAGGTCAGTTTTATTAAACAAAGACTCAGATTGCTTACAGTACCTACTGTCTTTAAGTGGTCCCCAATTAATGTTCATTGATTATTAGGATCATCGCTGCTTAACTTCGGTGATCTAGCAGGAACCTTTTCTGTCAGTGTAACTAACTGTAATAGTATTTTTGGGTCATTTAATGCCGAATCAAGTCAATTTTATTAAACAAAGGACTCAGGTTGCTTACGGTACTTGGCTATTGCTTAAGTTGGCTGGTTTGTTTGGTTTTATGGCATATCAACCTTTTTGGTCATTTAAATGCTGAATCAAGTCGTTTTTATTAAACAAAGGACTCAGGTTGATTACAGTACTGCTGTTGCTTGAGTTGGCTGTTGTTTGGTTTTATGGCATATCAACCCTTTTTGGGTCATTTAATACGATCAAGTCAATTTTGTTAAACAAAGGACTCGGATTGCTCACATTACCTACTGTTGCTTAATTGGCTGTTTGTTTTGGTTTTATGGTATATAACCCTTTTGGGGTCATTTAATGCGAATCAAGTCAGTTTTTTATTAACAAAGGTCAGGTTGATTACAGTACCTGCTGTTGCTTGAGTTGGCTGGTTGTTTGTTTATGGCATATACCCTTTTTTGAGTCATTTAATGCCGAATCAAGTCATTTGATAAAGAGAGGACTCAGTTGCTTACATACCTGCTGTTGCCTACGTGGTCACCCAATTAAGTATTGAACAGGCTCATCATTGTTTAACTTAAGTGTTTTAGCGGCAACCGATGCTTTCAGTTGGTTGTTTTGTTTAATGGCATATCAACCTCTTCGGGTCATTGAATGCCGAATCAAGTCATTTTTATTTAAAAAAGGACTCAGATTGCTTACGGGGTCACCCAATTATGTATTTGAACAGGCCTATCGCTGCTTGACTTCGGTGACCTAGCGGGAAACGGTGCTGTCACCGTGAGTAACCACTCTACTGTTGGAGGCGCGTGGTGTATTGGTTAGAGTCGTAGGAATGGACTCGTCGACCCGAGTTCAAATCCTGGACGAAGTTATAGTTCACATAGCGCTAATACCCTTGGGAAAGGTATGAATCCAACTGCTCTCCGTCCAGCAAGAGGTAAATAGTAGGGCAGACTGGATCTTTAACTTTCGTTTGGCAGCTAATCTAGGAAAGGAAAACTCTGATTCAAACCTATTAAACTCCGCTTGGGGTCACTACTAGAATAGGCTCAATCTTAATAGTGATCTATTTCAATAATTAATTTGATATTTGTAACAACGATATTGCAGACCCCACAAAACGATGCAATTTGAACCGCGTTAGAGTCTTGGTATGGGGCTTTGAGGAACTGTTGATGCACCCTTTATTTTAGAACCTGTGCAATTATTGATCTGTTTATATGCGATCATTTTACAGTAATCCACCCATGGATTAGCTTCACGTTTCAAACATGTGTAACTTGAAACAATAAGACGAATCCGTATTATATATGAGCTCTTGATGCGTAATTTTAATTTTTCGGGCGACTGTTGTCCTCATTTTTAGGGTGTATCTATAAATTAAAAGTAAAGTCTAGGCAACCAGCCTAGAGAAAGAAAAACTCTGATTCAAACCTGTTAAACTCCGTATTAAAGTATATGAACACATATAGTAAAGTAAGTAAAGTCGTCGGGGGCCTAATGTCGGTATCAGCCAATCAGCGAGGGAGTCTATCCCTATTCACTAGCGCTAGACCAAGGAGATTGTTTTTGAGTCTGATGTGGAGCGCCACACCTACCATCAACTTCTTACTTTACCGCACAGATCTCTGGCAATATGAGTATGCTGAGCTGGCGAGGCCGTATTGAACTAGGAACTTGTGGTTTCTAGCCGAACGCTCTACCGACTGAGCTAACCCGGCCTTAGTGTATGTATAAGCACAATGTTTGGGCCGGCGTATCAGATGTCTCAAAGAAGCGACGCATATGTTGGGCTTTAGCGACCTCATGAAATAGACCAAGTATAGAGATGAACATTATATGGAACCATCATTAAAAAGTGCTAAAACAATTGTTTTTAAAGTTAATTACTTTAAAAATAAAAATAGTTTAAAAAGAACTGATGTATTGGATTTTACGCAACGATAAGTACTGTAAAAAAATGATAAAGCCTGTGTGAACCTTTGCAAACAACAACAATTATAGGACACAAAACAAAATTTCCAGGTGTAAACTGATTTTTAGATCAGGTAGAATTCTGCACTAATATGTTTCTTTGATTTTGGATTTATAGTTTATTTTTTACCCTTCTGGCCATCCATAGCAAAAAAAAAAAGAATTGGCGATAGAAACACTGATTTTATATTCACACCAGAACCAGTAGCTTGGAGTAGGCAACTCGAATATTAATTTACCTCCTGTAAAAGAATTGCT
>CM042151.1:517218-524605 GCA_023376005.1 Doryteuthis pealeii
TAATGGAAAGCAGCATGAAGCATATGCGTCAAATGAAATTTATCATTATATATATATATAGTATATACCCTACACAAACATAACATCCATCCGCCACACCTAACATGCGATAGCGCTAACATCATATAATTAAATATATACCTGCACACAATGCAGAATAGCGGATATGTGGGAGAAACATCAACACCCTTTAGACAAGACTAAATAACCACAAATCCACTATAAATCTCAAATCCCGCATAGTACAATAGCAACTTCATTTTAACACCTTATCACAAACCTTACAACACCTCAAATGCATTTTATTAGAACACGCATTTCCAACAACGCAATCTAGAAAACAATCAGAAACTAAATGGATTTCTAAAATTACAAACGCACGGTGAAGGAATTGAACGCAGATATCGGAATTGTCCTATTATAAATATTTCACAGACGCCGCCACTGTCGATAACGAGACAAGGAAGCCGTTAAACAGTAATAACATTCATTTGATAAAGGTACTAAACGAACCTGAAAATTTATGACAGAAAAAAATTAAAAATAAGTGAATCCAATACTCCATATATCGAGTTATTCATTTATATATTTTTAATGCTTAATAACGCCCAACTGAAAAAAAAACATCTAAAAAAAATATACCGAGAAAAGCATACGGAGACCACCTAAATAAATTATATATATATAATATATATATATATATGAACTTTATTATAATGGAGATTGTGTGTTTTTCCTGACTGTAACCGAAACTAAATCACTACCCAAGTCACAATTCCCTTAGTAATTGACGCCACTTTCAACCATGAATTTAACCTTATTTTAACCTCAATTATTATAAAAATTGTTTTCATTAATTTATACTGTTAACCATATCTACATACTAATGACATGCAATGTATTTAATATACAACAAAATAGCGGTTTAACAGTGTGAACGGAAAGGCTAATTTGCCATATTGATATTAAAAATGTAATTTGATAAATATATCTAGTATTATTGGTTCTAACTGTTTTGGTTTTTATTTAATGAAATATTAGCAAAAATCTCTTCCATGAACCTTAAATGAAATCCATTAACAAGAAAAATAAACTGTAATTTTATTCTTTACTTCCTCTTTTAACTAAATAGTTAAATCAGAAAAATAACATGAAAGACGAGAGTGATAGAGAAGTAAGTTTCAGTTGTTCTATTTTTCGATTATATCCCCCTCTGTTTCAAATCTTTTTATCTGCATTCTTATTTAGTTTCATTAGCCTTTCTAAATTAATGCGATATTTTTACATTAAAAGTTAAATACTTGCACCCGGAGGGTGCATTATTTGCTAGTATTATAAAATATATATTTATACAAATTATATATATATAATATATAAAATATATTAAATATAATTATATTTATTTATACATATATTGTTTTGGACACATAACGACCACTCTCCTCCTTTGTCAGAGGGTGATGAGTATGTTGTTGTTGGATGATAATTTTTTAAAAGCAGTTATATATCTCCTGGGTAGGGTGAAAGTATTTTTTTTTTGGGGGGTAGTGCTGTGAAACAATAACAACACTTTCAATTCAAAGTTTATCATAAGAATACCAACAGAAATGCTACATCCCATTTCTATTCCCACCATAACATTTTAAGATAAAAAGTGGTATCATAATTGTTTCTTTCTGAGAAGCACTTGGATCTCAATCAGAAACATAGATGAAGAATTTAATATTATCAAAAGTTTTTCTTAAACTACAATACACTTTAAATTTCATACACCGTGCTAAAAAAAAGGCATTTAAAATACATAGTAAGAAAAATAACACTACATCTCCCAATAACACACAACATAAAATAATAACGACTCTGATAGGTAACATCATACTTCCCAATAATCCTATCGCTAATAAAATAAATAGAAACCTAAAAAGCTAGTTATTAAAACTGTCACTCACCCACTTATACATCTTATTATAATGAGAATTGTGTATTGTCTGCTGTAACCGAATCTATATTACTATTCAAGTCACAATTCCCTTTGTTATTACAACCACATTCTCCATGATTTAATTTTTATTTAAACCTCAATTATTAGTAAAATCGTTTTACACATTACGATGTTAACCATATCTACATGATAATTTTCCAACGTACCCCACTTGTACGGGTCAGGCACAAGGCCCCTATTATGTGGGACACCCACACCGAGACCTTCATGGGGTGGCGGGTGAAAAATTGCGTCGATCCCGTCGACATTCCCCTCAAAGGGGGCGCCTCAGGCGCTGGGCAATAAACCCACCCTGCCCTTTAAACAAGGCCAGTGTTGCCTGGGGGGATAGCCCCGCTGGGATCGCGCCGTTAATTATATCAATTGTCCAGAGGCCGAAGCGCCACTGTTGACCATATCTACATCTAAAAATGCAATTGTATTTAATATATAACAAAAATAGCGTTCACGTGTGAATGGGAAGGCTATTTGGCATATTGAATCTTTAAAATTTGATTTTAATAAATATATGCTAAGTTATGATTTTATTGTTTTGGTTTTATCTTATGAATATGAGCAAAAATCTTGAGGATAAATCTAAAAGAAATCCCTTAACAAGAAGAAAAAACGTAATAATATTCCTGTACTTCCTACACACACATAGTTAAAATTAAGAAAATTTCCATGAAAAGACGGAGTAATGGAAAATATGAAGAGTTAGTTTCAAAGTTGTTTATTTTCAATCAACCCCCTCTGTTTCAAAATCTTTTTATCTACATTCTTATCAGTTCATTAGCCTTCTAATTAATATGATAGTTTATTATATTACTAAAATACTGCACCCGAGGGGGCATATATTGCTAGTATATATAATATTCTTTTCTTTATTCTTTTGGAAAGACACGTGAGTCACTCCATATTTCATTGTGGACCCTATGGTGGCTCATTTAGTCAAAATTCTGGATTTGCAGATGCGGTCACACACATTCTAAGGGAAATTCCATCTACATTTGGTTGTTTCATGACGAGAAGACGTCGCGTTCTGAGTCTGTTTAATCTCGTTATTGAGCTGCACCCTGTCTGTTGGAGGCAAGATCTTCCATCGCTTGAAGGTGTTGATCTTACATGTCTTCAGCGTTGTCCTTAAATATGGCTTGAATCGCTTTTATGCGAGGTGGGAAGGGCTCCAGTCCCTCCGCTTACCACTGTGATTCACTGTAAGTATTACGGGGGGTCTGTCTGCAGCATGTGGATGGTTTGACCCAACCTTCGCAGTTGAGCGTTGCGGATAGGATGGCTCCCTGGGCCACTGGGGTCTCAATTGAGACCGCATATATAATATAATATATATATATAATATAGATATATTATTGCTTAATTGGAGTCGTACTAATTTTGAAAAATTAATTAATTATAATGAATTAGGCGGAATACTATAAAATGTTGGCTAAATTCCCTATTCATATAATTAATTAATTTTCAAAATTTAGGACGACTCCAATTAATGGCCATATTCTCCCAAAATTATCGGCAAAAAGCGACATTCTAACAAACTTGTTTACAACATATATATAATTATATTGGAGATAGTGTCTTAATTGAAAGTCGTACCTAATTTCGAAATTAATTAATTGATAATTTAAATGAATAGGCGGCTACCTGTTAAAATGTAAGGCTAAACAAATCGAGAAAGAGTCAACCCTGTATGTACATTCAGCCCATTAGGCCTCATCAGCAGAGCTATAGACATATAATAAATATATATATATAATATAATAACTATGTTAAACCTAATATCAATATACCTACTAAAAGTTCGCTTAGTGCTCTTCAGGGCAAAGATCTGAACTTAGACTAAAGTACCCCATCTAACTACTATCGGTGTTCCCAATAAATACGCGTAAGCAGCTCCACAGTTTGACAGACAGTTAGATACTCCGTAGTAATTTGTCTCTTAGATTCAGAACATGAAAAAGATTGAGAGAATGGATTATTTTATGAACACTTTTTTTTTTAATTCGCCAAGATAGAATTCTTCTAACCAGAGATTTAATTCCTTTCTGGACCTGATTTTTGTTGTTTGTTGGTGTGGACATGAAAAAAATTAAAGAAAAAAAAAAATTTTTTTTGCAATACGTGCTTCCGTCTCGATTCAAAAATCATAAATCAATTAATTTTTCCGCAACTTCGCCAAAGAAAGCGCTTACTCATAAACATCTCTTTCCCATGAAGTTCAAGGCTAAAATACTTAAAAAAGAAGAAAAAAAAACGTTCCAAAAAGGCTTAATTTGTTAAATTCATTAATGAAATTTTTCATCCCCTTAAAGACCTCAAATTTCAAGTCGATGGGTGGATTGTACTTATCCTTTTAAATATATGATTTTCCTCATTAAAATAATCGTTTTTTTTTATTTCAACGGAAGAGATTCATTTATTCCTCTTTTTTTAAATTTATATTATATAATAATTTAATATACCAAACTTGTTGGTAGACCCAGACGGTAGAAAAATCCCGGCAAATAGTTTTGATGTAAAAATAATATCTACCAAACATCACCTGGGGAAAAAAATTTTTGAAAAAAAAAAGAAAAGACCAAGATAGTCGTACCTAACCGAAATATCGGTTGATACTATAAATACTCCAAGAAGAAAAAACAATTCATATATATATATATATATAATATAATTATTATAATGGTATAATTTGGAGGATATGTGCTTAATGAAAGTCATACCTATTTTGAAAAATTATTAGTCAATAATTTAATAATTTAAGGCGGGTATCTATGTCAAATGTAAGGCTAACATCGAGAAAATGTCAATCCCTGAATGTACAGTTTCGACCTTTAGGTTCATCAGCAAAGGTTATAGACATGGGAGACTGCTCCGTGTGTGACCGAAACCTCTACGGCCAAGTGAAGCTATATTATAAATATTATATACCTTGGCTGTAGATTCTAATACTTTGTATAAGAGATCTATTCTTCTTCAATCCTGGCAGATATATTACATCAGTCCCTATACATAAAAATGGCTTTCTTACCATCATCCCTCGTTCTACACCTTAAATTCACTGACACTACGCTACGACATCAATCCTCCACACCTTTATGATCGCCTAATCCTAATGGGCTTTTAAAGACTTTGAAAAAACTATCCGTTTCTGACTTACCACTTTCCAGATTTATCTTTGAATTAATCCATCTGAGGTTAATTCTTAGACATGGGTCATTCTAGTTTATAGAAGGACTCAATAGAGAGAAAAAATATTTTCGATTTGCTTACTAATGAACGTTGTGATACCCAAGCGTTGGATTGATTAACAAATACGCAATACAGTATTCACTCTTAATCAATTTCATCACATATCAAATGCCACACTATACGCACATACCTACACAACACACACACACATATATATAATATATATAAATATATATATATATTATAAATCTATCTTGAACGGGACGCTTATTCACATAGCTCTGATACCGTTAGAAAAGGTAGAATCTTACTATCTCTCTCCAACTATGAGTAAATAGTAAGGCTGACTGTGCCTCTTGTAACCCTGGTAGGTACCCAGTCTAGGGAAGGAATTCAGAATCAAAGCATTCTTAAAATCGCTTAAGTAATTGGAATCACATCCTGCTCCTACGGAATGGTTAGCATATATAATATATGAATTTAACTTTTTTTTTAAAACCAATTGTTTAATAGGTTCTAACAGTATATATATATATATATATTATATATTAAGTATATATATAATATATATATATATATATATTATATATATATATATATATATGTGTTGTGTGTGTGTGAGATAAACAAACAATGTGTTTAATATGGCTTTTTTTAGGGAAAAACCTAGCTTGGTGTCATGGTTAGAGTCCCTGCTTGTCCAGCTTGACAGTCAGGGTTCGAATCACACACATAAGCAGTCTTCCTCTCTAAAGGTCTGGCTGGATAGGCCTAATAGGCTGAAATATACATAAGAGATTGATTTTTCTCGATTTGGTTAGCTTACATTTGAATAGGTTATCCCTATTCATTAATTATTAATTATTAATTTTCTAATTAGGTACGACTTCAATTAAGCGCACATTCCCCCCCCACACACACACCCAAAAATATTTGTTCTGCTCTGCAGCAGATCTTCCCAGGCAACGAAAGTGTTTTTTTTTTAAATTACTATTAACGCTCTATCACAGATAATTGAGCAACTCTCTAATAACACTGTACGTTGGATTATACCCGCTTCTTCAAGTATAAATGCCAACCGTACACATTGATAATATAAGAAAAGAATGCAGGCAAAGTCGGTTTTGGCGGTGGTTATAAAAGGATTGAATTGTTGGACAGACTGAAAGGGGCTGCCAGTCCATGTGACATGCACCCAATCAGAATCACGCATTGTTGATAATGCCCCGAGATCGAAGCGCATTATCTCTTTATCCTAACCTCACCGCTTTCTAGTTCTCAATGGCGTTCGATGACGGATTTGAAACATCAAGCTTGTCCATCGGGGAGGCTCGCCGGAAGTTTTCGCTCGAACATACGGCACTAACCCCCAAAAAAAGGCAAAGTTCGTGATTCAAAACCTTTTCGGTCTAAACCTACTGTGTCTGGGAAAGAGGGTGAGTAAACACCAACCCCCCCAAAAAAAAAGAAACAAGAGCTGAAAAGTAGTGGCTGAGCTCTAGAGAGACACCGCCATCCACACTGACAGTCGTAGAATTGCGCACAGTCTACACACAACAAGGGTTAGGGGTTAGGGTTGGGTTTTAGGGTTAGTTTAATGGGAAAACAAATAAATATTTGGTTCTGTTTTTTCTGGGTCTCATGTTACCAACTGGGAAATATATTTTATACAATTCAATATTGTTAAGGCGTAGTGGGGAAAAATACCGACATTTCTTATACATTCAATATGGTTGTTGTATCCCTTCTTTTCCTACTTCTATTCTTTCTGCCCATCTTTGGTTCTTACGTTCTTCTTTCTAGCGTCTGGATTCGTCTTGCTGTTGGTCGTCCTTGATATACAATTTCTTCTAGTCCAGTCTGTTGCCAAGACATTCAATCAACCACAAAACATATTATTTATTTAAATCTTTATTTACTTAACAAACATATTCTCTAACTAACATAGCGCGCGTTGTGCAGGTGAGGCCCGCCAAGTCAGATAGGCCTGTATCTGCTGACATCCAAGCTGAAACTGAGAGTCCCAGATCCCACGTGACTTCAACGTTTTGCGGGCTTTCTGTATATATTCCATGGAAGTCCTGCCGTGAATATGAAAAGGCCATCACTTCAGAATACAGGGGGTTGACAATAATCTATGCATAGATTATCTAACGCAGTAGTGAAATACCGATATTTTGTACTATAAATTTAATATTTCAA
>CM042151.1:524705-542205 GCA_023376005.1 Doryteuthis pealeii
GAAGATTTCATCTTGTCTATGTGTGGCATTGTTCCTATATAAAGAACTACTATTGTCCCCTGTCCCTCACAGATGCGACTAGGGGACTTTGGGGCCCCAATCCGGTTCGGTGGGGTTCGGAGGGTTATAACGTTTCCCGGCCCCCAACCTGTTGGGGTGAAAAGTACCCCTAGGCATAAAATTTCCATTTCCCCCCAGAGAAAATTGAGAAAAAAAATTTTTTTTTCCCCTGGGCGGAAGAAATAATCCGGGGGTTTTTAAATCCCGTTTTTAAAAGAAGGAAATTAAAGAAAATTTCCCAAAGAATATTCCTTTGAAAATTTTCCCCGCAAAGTGGGTTATTTTTGCGAAAAGGTGGGTTGGCCTCGACTTACATCCCAACCGGCCAAGGAAATTTTTAAAACGTGAACCAAAAAGAAAAAGAAAACGAAAAAAAGAAACAAGAAAAAAGAAAGAAAGAAAGAAAGAAGGAGGAAGAAACAAAGAAAAAACGAGCAAGCTGTGGGGTGTGTAAGTGGGCGTGATAGAGAAAAGTCAGTCCCCCTGAAAAGAAGATTTTCTTCAATCCTGCTTGATGTTTGTCAAGAAAAGAAGAAAAAAAAAGCAAAAAGACCCAGCCCCTCTTGAAAAGCCCCCGAAGTTTTCAGGGAATTGGCGCCAGGTTTTTCCTCAAGTGATGCCCCTTATTGTAAAAGAAGGATTTTAAGTTGGTCAATGTAAAAAAAAAAAAAAAAGACTTTAAGTTTGTTCCTTAGATAAGCACCGTACTAAAATAACCAAGCGATTTTTTCCTTTTGTCTTTTTTTGAGATGGAGGCTTTCTCAGCCAGAAACTCCAGAAGCGGTAGCTAATGCGAAATGCCAACTAATCGGACGAGGTTCAGTCCATCATCTTTAACATAGGAATGACATCTTCTATAATGGGAGCGGCCGTAGGTAAGGTGTTACTGGTCGGCAAAGCCGGTCCAGTTGCTGCCATATTGCAAAGAAAACACTAGTCACAAACACTGCAATTTTCTTTAAAATAAACACCTGCTAATGGGCATGGAGACGAAAACTGGCCAGCCATACTAAGAAGGACTAACATTTAATCATTTGCAATAACCACACAGGAGACAGTTTTAATGTGGGAGAAAGGTATGCTCGATTTTCACTTTTTAAAAATATAAATTGTCCATCACTGGAAACTACCGACACAAATTAGAATACTTTACTTGCAACAATTGTGAGGAAATAGCATCAAGATCGTCGGGCTAAAATGCCTAAAAATCCTTTTTTTAACAACATGCCTACGAAAACCTCTAGAACAGAAACCTCACATCAGATAGAGTTTAACGTGCAATTCCAGGACAATGAAGACCTCCCCCTCACCATCGCCTTCTAACTCTCGTGTGATTAACAAGGTTGGGGCTGCCATAAAGGGCAATAGGGTTGGGGCAATCATATAGTACTAGAACTTTACGTGACTAACCGATTGATCGGTGGGGGCGCTTCGGCCGCCCGCTCAGCCCCAAGTCAAGGGCCAATTGACTATAAGAGAAAACTATGGAATGCTGATAGAATTTTCTCTTCTTTCTAATTAGAAGCATTGATATAATCATGGACCGTTGTTACAATGCAAACCCGAACGGGAGGCAGAAAAAGAGGACGAAGGCACGGCAGTGTGGGATATTTTAAACGGCGATCATAACAAAACAGAAATAATGATTGATTGATAGAAAGGTAAGGTGGGGAGTATTTGTTCAACTTCGAGGCGCGAGGCCGTATAGAAAGGAAACCGGTGTCCCGTGAATATGAAATATGATAAACAGATCCTGCGTGAACGAGCATGCTAACCCATTGTGCAAGCGATAGGCCTTTTCGATGATACATGTGCGGAGATAAAGAAAAAACGTTCTTTTCTATTTTCCCTCTTAGTAAATATCCTTAAGTAAACCACGAAGAAAAAAAAATAGGAGCAAACATGGGCGAAGCTTCGCAGAATTATCATGCAAGAACAATCTGCGAGGTTTAATCGAACTCTCCTCTTCGCGAGGTAAGAAAGCATAAAAAGAGAGAAAAGGCAAGAGAAAAAAAAAAACAAAGTAAAAGATATGCTATTATGAACACTGATATTAATAACAATAGAAAAGAAAAAAGAAAATAAATACACTGGTAACCTTTACTTACGATTTAATTCGTTCCGCTCGTAATTCATTTTCTGTATATCAAATTCAAATCTCTCCATTGAACTAAACTGAAATGCCTTTTACTCCATTTCAGCCCCCCCCAAAAAAAACAACACAAATAATTTGCGTCTATTACGTTTTTTCTTAAATAAGATTGGTTTTGTTTTGTTTGGTTTGTTTAACGGCATATCACTCGGTGGGTATATGTATTAAAAATGCCCGTGACCCTAAAGTTTGAATAAATGCGTACTGCTTATGATACACAATTTGTTTTATAAACACCTTTTTCTATTAACCCCCACTAGACGGGAAATCTCCAACAGGTACGACCGACTCAGGGTCAGAGTGGACCAATCAGCTCCTGCTACCGCAACATAGATCTCGGTGCTACTCGTGACGCTGATGTGGCGAGGGCCGGTTACGGATACTATGGAAACTTTGTCGTTTCCTACGCACGCGAACACGCCGTGCAATCTCGATGCGTAGATCTCTGCATCCCTTATTACATCACTACATAGAGTGAATGTCGGGTGGTTGTAGTATAACTTCGGATCAAATAGATCGTTTTGAGTCTGCTTCTGTGGCTGCGCAGGTATAGCGTGAAACAGGTTATGGACTATGCAAAAGGTCAAAGTGATACAATCTGTTAGGTTTTGGTTGCACTTTGGAACGGTCCCAGAGAGTGTGTGATTTTGTGACCAGAATGGTGGTGTTCAAGGAAAATCGATCGACCATCAAAAGGAAAGATTGAGACCCCGAATAATCTACACTGCTGGCAATCTGCCAGAATACTCAGAAGAGTCCATGGAGACCCGAGGTAGCACTTCTGTCCACTCAGGCTCCAGTGAAACCTGATGTGAAAACTGCAAGAGGTTGAATTATATATAGTGAAATAATACATAATGAATAATTCTGATTATAAAATAATATAATAAATAGTAATTAGTAAATTTATACTTAGTATTATCAAGAGAGAATCTAGATAAACTCAGTGTGAGTGGATGCGCAGCGTCTCGTTTCTCTCATGTTGGAGATGCCGTTCATGCGTTCTAGACCATACGTGCTAAATCTGCTCTTACTCACTACTATGTCCAGAATAAGGTGAGACTAAAGACAATGACTTGATACGAAGCGTCGACCGCTGCTGATATCATGTTCTCCATCCAGATTATTCGGCTAGATTTATATTTAAATCTCACAGACTTAATCTGTCTCTCGATCACAGCAATTAAACTCTTGCTCGACTATCGATGATGTACTCCTTTAACTTAATGTCGAGCCACATATAGTACACAGTTTCATTATATATATTATCTTAATTTATATGATAGATATATTATATAAATACAAAAGTCCTAGAGAAGAAATCTTCCTTATCGACACAAGAGGTTTGAGTTTAAAAAAAGAGCCTGTCGCGTGTGAAGAGCTCTGAAAAGGTGTTGCAGTTATGTTTAGTAGTGTTCACAGAGCAAATATACTATTCGTAAAGATAATTACAAAAGAGTTAATGATTAGCATTACTAGCTATACTTCATGATCTTAGACAAAGTGTCTAAACTCAACTGGATGCTTAGCTCACGCTGAACATAGACCTATACGCGCTAAATCTTAAGTCTTTTCGTTATTTCTTTAATTATCGCCATATATATGTGTGTGTTGTGTGTGTAAAAGAATAGCAGGGCAAAATGTGGACAAAGGAACAGCTCAAACAAGTAGATGTAGGAAAAGATTATATTTCGATATCGTGCCTTGACGCATACTTCTTAAAGTTCCTGTTATTTGAACATGTGCATCTATAGCATGTGTACTTTTATAGAATGATCTGGCACCAAATGTTCTCCAATTTCATTTTACATAAATCTTAACTAAATAATTTAGAAACATACCGTGAAGACATATATAGTTATATATACCCACTTGCTTTTATATAGTAGGGCATATATAGAATATCCTAACTATATATAATTTTTACCGAGGGTATCTAATAGTGTGTGTGTGTGTGTGTGTGTGTGTGTGCTGTGTGTGTGTGTGTGTGTGTCAGTGCGCATGCTGCGCGTGGCGGAACACGACATCTACAGAAAAAGCAAATAGCGTTTTTGAGCGGATATTCGCGTCTTTCACTATTCTATGGCGGGCGGTAGCCAATAGTATGACTATGGATAAACAAAAAGGGCGCGCTGAATTCTTGTGCTTACCGTGAACCATAGACTCTAGTTCTACTCGCAAGCTCTCTCTATATTCCCATTTTAGATATTAACGTCTAGAAGAGAGCCGAGGTTCTATAATGCCAGCTGTCGGACACAAACACTACGATCTATGTGCTGATGTTTGCCAATGCCTGGATAGCTTTTGGGGGAGAAGTTATGGTATGGGCATTCATGCGCTATTACTTCCAGTCCACTCTGTCAATTCACATGGTAGTGACGTCCACCTGTTTGGTGTTCTATTTCTATCGGTTCTATATGAAAAACGAAAATATCGAGTTATTTAAGAGATTGTCGTGTGAATGAGAAGAATTTATTTATCTATTTAATTAACTTACAAGCGTATAATACTAATTATACAGATCTAATCATTATCAAGGAACTGTCTATCATAAGACGACGTATCATTTTTCTGGAAATGGACGCGTTCTTGCCGCTGTGTCTAGTTTCCGTCGTCGTATCTGTGTATATTTTTTTTTCGAATCTACTTTCGTTTTCTTCTTCGTTCTCCTCGTTATAACACCACGCCGAACAGGGTTCGTGATAATGTCCCGGTTTGGTATACATGCATTTGTATATTTCCAGATCTTTATTCTTTTTACTACTTGACTTTAATTTGATGTTACGTTTATGTTATTTTTAATTTCAGCTTGTTTTATGTATAATCACCCTTATTATGTGGTCCTATATTCTATTGGAGGATGTGTATGTTAAATTGATGATGAGGTGAAGGCGTAGGTTGTTGTAGTGGTTCGCTACAACTATTGCTATATTGAGGGATCTTCTGAATATTAGCTATTAAGATCAGAGACTTTCTCGCGAAATTCTGAGATGAGCCGAATGAATCTATCCAATATTAAAAAATTGTGTCTTGAACCCCGCGCATGATAGACACGGAAAGTGAATGGAGATTAGTCTCATATCAGTATATGGATCAACACACTCACGAATTACCGGTCTTCTGCGGCTGATACGCTAGAGATAACGAACATGGGTTTCTATGTTGTGTTATAGTTTCTCTATTATGATACTAACTAACGAGAGATCCAATGTGTGATGTTTTTTTCGTGTTATGTGTTGAAAATTGATCAACTGGTGGACTATAAGATTTTGAAGCGACACCGACGTATAACATCAACTCGGGAACTCGCTGATAGTCGTTCGCGAATAGTCAAGCTTAAGATAATATCATACAATAAGCTGAGCGAGCGATAGAGAGCGCGAACGGGGAGGGACTATATGATATAGTAAGGGAGCAGGAGATATATCATTTTCAACTGCAGCTATAGGATATCGTGAGAGGCCGTGATTTATGATACATCGAGTGTCTTTATGAATACGTTGCAGGCTAGTAAAACGGTTGGCTGGCTTCACTGAATGTTTTCAGCTTAATTTGAGAATGAAGGTGCATGGAATACCGTGGAAACTGCTGTATATGAGGGAAATAATGATGTTCTTACAATGGCGTATTTATGTTTTCAAAATATATCCAAATAAAAACAAAAAAATCACAGGTGCTACGAAAGAGAGAGAGAGAGAGAGAGAGAGAGAGAGAGAGAGAGAGAGAGAGAAGAAGAGAGAGAGAGAGAGAGATGAGATTAGAAGATTTTTTCGTATAATGGACGCTGCAAGGTCATTTACAAACAAGCAAGTTTTCTCGCTCAAATGTTAAAGGGTTTGGGCGGGGTTAAAAACACGCCCGCGAGGAATAGCCTATCACCGGTTAGAATTTCAAAACTGGTCAAGATGAATCTTGATATTAAACAGGCGAATAAAATATACCACCATTGAATATTTCAACGCGGAATTTAGCCATTTTTTCACTTACTGCTATACAATATTGAATTTATACAAAAATTTTTGCTATTTTTCATTACTGTTTAACAATATGAATCTATAGAAGAAATGTCGGTATTTTTTCTTATTGTTTAGAAATATTAAATTTATAGTACAAATATCGGTATTTTCACTACTGGTTAGATAAAATCTATGCATAGATTATTGTCAACCCCTGTATTTCTGAAGTGATGGCCCCTTTTCATATCACGGGCAGGACTTTCCATGGAATATTACAGAAAGCCCGCGAAATACGTGAAGTCACGTGGGATCTGGTTGGCTCTCAGTTTCAGCTTGGATGTCAGGCAGATAAGGCCTATCTGACTTGGCTGGGCTCACCTGCACACGCGCGCTATGTTAGTTAGAGGAATATGTTTAGTTAAGTAAATAAAGATTTAAATAAATAATATGGTTTTGTGGTTGATGAATGTCTTGGCAACAAGACTGACCTAGAAGAAATGAATCAAGGACGACCAACCAGCAAGACGAAGTCCAGACGCTAGAAGAAGAACGTAAGATACCAAAAGATGGGCAGAAAGAATAGAAGTAAGGAAAGAAAGGGTATACAACAAGCCATATTGAATTTGTATAAGAAATGTCGGTATTTTTCACTACTGCTTAACAATATTGAATTTGTATAAAATAATATTTCCCAGTTGTGTAACATAGTGACCCAGAAAAAAACAGAACCCAAATTATTTGTTTTCCATTAAACTAACCCTAAACCCCAACCCTAACCCTAACCCTTGTTGTGTGTAGTACGTGCGCCAATCCTACGACTGTTAGTGTGGATGGCGGTTGTCTCCTCTAGAGCTCAGCCACTACTTTTTCAGCTCTTGTTTCTTTTTTTTTTTGGGGGGGGGGGGTTGGTGTTTACTCACCCTCTTCTCCAGACAACAGTTAGGTTTTTAGACCGAAAAGGTTTTGAATCACGCTTTGCCTTTTTTTGGGGGTTAGTGCCCGTATGTTCGAGCGAAACTTCCGGCGAGCTCACTCGATGACAAGCTGATGTTTCAAAGCCGTCCATCCGAACGCCATTTGAGAACTAGAAAGCGGGGTGAGGTTAGGATAAAGAGATAATGCGCTTTCGATCGTCGGCATTATCAACAAGTGCGTGACTTCTGATTGGCTGTGCATGTCACATGACTGGCAGCCCTTTTCAGTCTGTCCAACAATTCAATCCTTTTAATAACCACCGCCCAGAACCCGTACTTTGCCTGGCTATTCTTTTTCTTATATATCAATGTGTACGGTTGCACTATTATACTTGAAGAAGCGGTAGTAATCCAACGTACAGTGTTATTAGAAGAGTGCACAATATCTGCGAAAGAGCGTTAATTAGTAATTAAAAAAAACACTTTCGTTGCCTGAAGATTGCTGCAGAGCAAGAAACCAAATTTTTTTTTTTTTGGGGGGGGGGATAATATTGTGCTTAATTGAAGTCGTACCTAATTATGAAAATTAATTAATAAATTTAGGCGGGGATACCTATTCAAATGTAAGGCTAAACAAATCGAGAAAAATCAATCTCTGTATGTATATTCAGCCTATTAGGCCTCATCAGCAGAGCTATAGAGAGGAAGACTGCTTTGTGTGTGATTCGAACCCTGACTGTCAAGCTGACAAGCGGGGACTCTAACCATGACACGAGCTGGGGTTTTCCCTAAAAAGCCATATTAAACACATTGTTTGTTTGTTTACTTCTCACACACACACACACACACACATATATATATATATATATATATATATATATATACATACTGTTAGCAACCTATTAACATCATTTGTTTAAAAAAAAAGTTAAATTCATTTATATATATATATATATATACTAACCATTCCGTAGGAGCAGGATGTGATACAATTACTTGAGTGGAGTTTAAAATGTTTTGATTCTGAATTTTCCTTCTCCTAGACTGGGTACCTACCCAGGGTTAAATACCACAGTCTGCCTTTCTATTTACCCATAGCTGGAGAGAGAATAGTTAGATTCATACCTTTCCTGACGGTATCAGAGCTATGGGAAATGCAAGCAGTCCCGTTCAAGATATGATTATATATATATATATATATATATATATATATATATATGTGTGTGTGTGTGTGGGGGGGGCTATTGATATGTGATGAAATGATAAGAGTGAATTACTGTATTGACGTATTTGTTAATCAATCCAACGCGTGTATCACAACGTTACATTAGTAAGCAAATCGAAAATATTTTTTTCTCCATGAGTCCTTCTATAAACTAGACATGACCCATGTCTAGAATTAACCTCAGATGGATTTAATTTCAAAGATAAATCTGGAAAGTGGTAAGTCAGAAACGGATAGTTTTTCAAAGTCTTTAAAAGCCCATTAGGATTAGCGATCATAAAGGTGGTAGGAGGATGATGGTCGTAGGCGTAGTGTAGTGATAGTTAAGGTGGTAGAACGAGGGATGATGGTAAGATAAGCCATTTTATGTATAGGGATGATGTTAATATATCTGCCAAGGATGAAGAAGAATTAGAATCTCTTATACAAAGTATTAGAATCTACAGCCAAGGTATATATATATATATACATATAGCTTCAGCTTGGCAGTCGAGGTTTCGAGTCACACACGGAGCAGTCTCCATGTCTAACAATTGCTGATGAGACCTAATAGGTCGAAATGTACATTCAGGGATTGACATTTTCTCGATTTGTTTAGCCTTACATTTGAACATATATACCGCCTAAATTCATTAATTATTAACTAATTAATTTTCAAAAAATTAGGTATGACTTCAATTAAGCACATATCCTCCAAATATATATATATATATATATATATATATATATATAAATTGTTTTTTCTTTTGGTCAAGAATTTTTCGATTATTTTCGGTTGGTACGACTATCTTGGTCTTTTCTTTTTTTTCGAAATTTTTTTCCCCAGGTGATGTTTGGTAGTATATTTTTACAATCAAACTATTTGCCGGGATTTTTTTCTTACCGTCTGGGTCTACCAACAAGTTTGGTATATTAAATTATATATATATATATATATATATATATATATATATATAATTTTTGATTTAAAAAAAATGAGGAATAAATGAATTCTTCGTTGAAATAAAAAAAACCGATTATTTTTAATGAAGATAAATCAATAATATTTAAAAGGTAAATCCACCCATCGACTTGAAATTTGAGGTCTTTAAGATGATCATAATGAATTTAACAATTAAAGCCTTTTCTGGAACGTTTTTTTTTTCTTTCTTTTTAAAGTATTTTAGCCTTGAACTTCATGGGAAAGGAAGATGTTTAGGAGTAAGCGCTTTCTTGGCGTAAGTTGGGAAAGAATAATTGATTTATGATTTATGAATGTCGAGTACGGAAGCACGTATTGCAAAAAAAAATTTTTTTTTTTTTTTCTTAATTTTTTTTCAATTGTCCACACCAACAAAAGCAACAAAAACATCGGGTCAGAAAGGAATTAAATCCTCTTTGTTAAAAATTCTATCTTGGCGAATTTAAAAAAAAAAAGTGTTCATAAAATAATCCATTCTCTCAATCATTTTCATGTTCTGAATCTAAGAGACAAATTTACTACGAGTATCTAAACTAGTCATGTCAAACTGTGGCAGATGATTTTACGCGTATTTATTTTGCTGGAACACCGATAGTAGTAAGATTGGGGTACTTTAGTCTAAGTCAGATCTTTGCCCTGAAGAGCACTAAGCGAAACTTTTAGTAGGTATATCTGACTATTTAGGTTTAACTTTTATATATATATATATATATATATATATATATATATATATATATATATATATATATATATATATATATAGCTCTGCTGATGAGGCCTAATGGGCTGAAATGTACATACAGGGGATTGACTCTTTCTCGATTTGTTTAGCCTTACATTTGAACAGGTATGCCCGCCTAATTCATTAATTATCAATTAATTAATTTTCAAAATTAGGTACGACTTCAATTAAGCACATATCCTCCCAATATATATATAATATATATATATATATATATAAGTTAAAAGAAAGGAAATTAATCCGACAATATGAGTAAGAAAAGGTGGAATGAAAACATCACACAATGCTGTTAAAGAAGAAAATATATTATATATTATATAGATTATATTATATTATATATTATATTATTATATAGATTATATTATAAATTGTTTTCTTCTTTAACAGCATTGTGTGATGTTTTCATTCCACCTTTTCTTACTACATATATATATATATATATATATATATATATGTTGTAAACAAGGTTTGTTTAGAATGGCTTTTTGCCGATAATTTTTGGGAGAATAAGTGCTTAATTGGAGTCGTACCTAATTTTGAAAATTAATTAATAATGAATTAGGCGGGAATACCTATTAAATGTATGGCTAAACAAATCTCTCGGTATATATTTTTTTTTAATGTTTTTTTTTTTTTTAAGTTGGGCGTTATTACGAAGCATTAAAAATATATAAATGAATGAACTCGATATTATGGAGTATTGGATTCACTTATTTTTTAATTATTTTTTGTCATAAATTTTCAGGTTCGTTGGAAATGCGTGTTCTAATAAAATGCATTTGAGGTGTGTAAGGTTGTGTGATAGGGTGTTAAAATGAAGTGCTATTGTACTATGCGGGGATTTGAGATTTATAGTGGATTTGTGGTTATTTAGTCTTAGTCTAAAGGGTGTTGATGTTTCTCCCACATATCCGCTATTTCTGCATTGTGTGCAGTATATATAATATATGATGTTAGCGCTATCGCATGTTAGGTGTGGTGGATGGATTGTTATGTTTGTGTAAGATATATATATATATATATATATATATATATATATATAATGATAAATTTCATTTTGACGCATATGCATCATGCTGCTTTCCATTATTCATGGAATGAAGGCTATAAATGGCTGACTGAATGAACAAATTTACAATGACGAAGCAAGCGGTGGTGGGGTGACCCGCTGAGCCTTTATGGGGTCCTTTCATTAATCAATCTGTATAAGGTAGACATAGGTAAACACTTAGATCCCTTTCTCTTACCCTCTCGCTCTCACACACAATCTATCTATCGACATATCTATCGATCTGTCTTGTCTGTCTGTCTGTCTATGAGTGGGTGTGTGGGTGTGGTGCAAGGCGGTTTATTAGGTGAAAATGAAGCCTAAGTGGTTTAGTTCCCATTCATCACCCTATCAGGCTAATTCATCTTTGGTATCTGGAGAAAGAAAATGACCCGAACATGTTCACTGATTTCGTCATAAACCGCTCTCATTATAGCCTTATGTGCAAGGTGAGAGAGAGAGAGAGAGAGAGAGAGAGAGAGAGAGAGAGAGAGAGAGAGAGAGAGAGATGGAGGAAAAAGAGTATCAAAAATTACTTAATACTTAATTGGGTGACCACTTGAGCAACAGCGGGTACTGTGATTAACCTGAGTTCTTTGTTTATCAAATGACTTGTTTTGGCATTAAATGACCCGAAAAGGGTTGATGTGCCGTAAAACAAAACAAATAATAAAAAAAAAAAAAAAAAAAAAAAAAAAAAAAAAGCAACAAGAACATGAATTGGCATATAAAACCAACCAACCAACCAACCAACCAACCATCCAATTTTTTGTTTGGCGCTTGTATCAAAACAGAGTTAAATATAGTCACAGGTCGTTGTTAGAAATAAGAACGAACGTCGTGTAGGCGTTTAGAGATATTCAAATACACGAAAAAAAAAAACAAGGCAAAAGATAAGAAAATACGAAAAAAAAAAAAAAAAGAAAAAAAGTTAATTTGGTGACGTTTAAAAAAGTAATCTAGTCAACTGGAATGAAGGAAATGGCTGGCAAGAATTGTAACATAATGGAGAAAAAAGACAGACTGGAAAAAGCCAGTAGATTAGCATGGAAAATTTTAAAGGATGAATCAGCATAATGCCTTTTTTCTATTTTTTCTATTTGCCTGCTCATCCCACTTATGAGGGCTGGACACAAGGTCTCGTTTTTACGTGGGCACATGAAAATTGCAAGGATCTGGGAGGCATGGCCCCCTTGGATCGATGCTATTGTACTTTACCGGTCCAGAGGCCGAAGCACACTGGACCCCCAGCCGATTGGTCGAGACATGTCGCGTGACGAAGTGCGGAAGAACAGGAGTGAGAGATGGGAGTATGGAGTGAGTTTGGAAATATGCGTTGACGGAGTGAGACGTGGGTTCTTGCTCTAGGCAGTCTTGACTTTGGGGAAAATAAAAATCTCATGAGAAAAAGAAAAGTGGCCTTGTGTTATTATTAAAAACTATGAATGGAACAAGGCAAGATGTCCTCCAACACTCCAAATTGGTTTCCAGATTCCAAACATCACAGAATTGCCTGTCAAATCAACACCAGCTCGGCAACCGGATTCGAGCCTCTCCAAAGTAGTATCGGTAAGAGAATGAGTATACGGCTATTATTTAACTATCAACACGTCATAAATCTATTGCGACACGACTTTATTTACCTTTAATTTTGGCGTTTCAGTGAGTGTCACCTGACATTCAGTGTCGTGGAACTCTGAGTTGTGGGAGAGTAATATTTTTCACTAGTTAATATATATATATATATATATATATATATATGTTTATGTTTATCTATCTATCCTCTTTTGTTGAATGGATAAAAATTGTTTATTGGAGTGCCGACTCGTGTTTCGACCGAGAGAATGTCCCTGTACACATTGTATTCTATTCATTTTTATTTCAAATACAAAACGAAATAAAATAATAATAATAGAAAAAATATAAAAGTTTTTTTTTAAATATACAGAAGAACGGCCGTCATCAGGGCAAGATATTTGATATTTGAAATTGCCCTGATGACGGCCGTTCTTCTGAATACAATGTATACAGGGACATTCTCTCGGCCGAAACACGCGTCGGCATTCCAATAAACAATTTTTATCTATTCAACATTTTCTTTCCCTTATTTATTTATTTTTTCAACATATTGTCGGATTCACTTACACACACACATACACACATTATATAATATATATATATATATATATATATATATAATATATATATATATAGAGAGAGAGAGAGAGAGAGAGAGAGAGAGAGATAAAGGGAGGGGAAGAGGTAGAGAAAAAGAAAATAAATGACAAAATAGAGGTAGAGGGAGAGAGAGAGAGAGTTACACACACACACACATAGTTTGGAAGGTAATATATATATATATATATATATATATATATAAGTCGACGGGGCGGCCTAAAGTCGGTATCAGCCAATCAGCGGGGGAGTCTTTCCCCTTTTCAATAGCGCTAGACCAAGGAGATTGTATTTAGCATCTGAGGTGGAGCGCCACACCTACCATCAGCTCCTTACTTTACCGCACAGATCCCTGTGCTACTCATACGCTGAGTTGGCGATGACCGGTATCGAACTAGGAACCTTGTGGTTTCTAGCCGAACGCTCTACCGACTGAGCTAACCCGGCCTCTTTATATATATATATATATATATATATATATAGAGAGAGAGAGAGAAGAGAGAGAGAGAGAGAGAGAGAAGGTAGGAGAAAGTAGTAAAATAAAAAAGAGTAAGACAGATTGAGAGAGAGAGAGAGAGAAGGGTAGGAGAAAGTAGTGTGTGTGAGAGAGAGAGAGAGAGAGAGAGAGAGAGAGAGAGAGAGAGGGGGAGAGAGAGAGAAGAGAGAGAGATGTGTGAGTGGGTGCAAAAATGATGAATTGGATTCCAAATGAAATTTTATTTTTGTACTTGTACATAAAAAGGTAACTCAATTGCCTCTTAGAGATCCTCCATTTTTTGTTGTTGTTGTTGTTGCTGCGTGCGTGGAGAGAGAGAGAGAGAGAGAGAGAGAGCTTTGACGAACGCGCACTGAATAAAGAGTGACCTCCCTTTGCAATCGAGTTCATACACATCACATCAATGAATTTTATATGGAAGAGAACAAAATAGCAATTCTTTACAGGAGGTAAATTAATATTCGGAGTTGCCTACTCCAAGCTACTGGTTCTGGTGTGAATATAAAATCAGTGTTTTTATTTGCCAATTCTTTTTTTTTTTTTGCTATGGATGGCCAGAAGGGTAAAAAATAAACTATAAATCCAAAAATCAAAGAAAACATATTAGTGCAGAATTCTACCTGATCTAAAAATCAGTTTACACCTGGAAATTTTGTTTTGTGTCCTATAATTGTTGTTGTTTGCAAAGGTTCACACAGGCTATATTATTTTTTTTTTACAGTACTTATCGTTGCGTAAAATCCAATAACATCAGTTCTTTTTAAACTATTTTTATTTTTTAAAGTAATTAACTTTAAAACAATTTGTTTTTAGCACTTTTTAATGATTGGTTCCCATATTATGTTCATCTCTATACTTGGACTATTCATGAGGTCCCTAAAGCCCAACATATGCGTCGCTTCTTTGAGACATCTTGATACGCCGGCCCAAACATTGTGCTTATACATACCACTAAGGGCCGGGTTAGCTCAGTCGGTAGAGCGTTCGGCTAGAAACCACAAGGTTCCTAGTTCGATACCGGCCCTCGCCAACTCAGCATACTCATATGCACAGAGATCTGTGCGGTAAAGTAAGAAGCTGACGGTAGGTGTGGCGCCCCACATCAGACTCAAAAACAACCTCCTTGGTCTAGCGCTAGTGAAAAGGGGATAGACTCCCTCGCTGATTGGCTGATACCGACATTAAGCCACCCCGACGACTTTAATTACTTTACTATATGTGTTCATATACTTTAATACGGAGTTTAACAGGTTTGAATTCAGTTTTTCTTCTCCTAGACTGGTTGCCTAGACTTTACTTTTTAATTTATAGATACCACACTAAAAATGAGGACAACAGTCGCCCGAAAAATTAAAATTATTCGTATCAAGCCTTATATAATAATACGGATTCGTCTTATTGTTTCAATTTACACATGTTGAAACGTGAAGCTAATCCATGGGTGGATTACTGTAAAATAATCGCGTATAAACAGATCAATTATCGCACAGGTTCTAAAATAAAGGGTGTATCAACAGTTCCTCAAAGCCCCACACCAAGACTCTAACGAGATTCAAATTGGCATCGTATTTTGTGGGGTCTTCAATATCGTTGTTATTAAATATCAAATTAATTAGTGAAATAGATCACTAATTAGGACGGAGCCTATTCTAACAGTGACCCCAAGCGGAGTTTAATAGGTTTGAATTCAGAGTTTTCCTTTTCCTAGATTAGCTGCCTAACGAAAGTTAAAGAGTCCAGTCTGCCCTACTATTTACCTCTTGCTGGACGGAGAGCAGTTGGATTCATACCTTTCCCAAGGGTATTAGCGCTATGTGAACTATAACTTCGTCCAGGATTTGAAAATGATGAGCCTGTTCAATACTTAATTGGGTGACCACGTAAGCAGCAGCAGTTATTGTAAGCAAACTGAGTCCTCTCTTTATCAAAATGACTTGATTCGGCATTAAATGACCCAAAAAGGGTTGATATGCCATAAAACCAAACAACCAGCCAACTCAAGCAACAGCAGGTACTGTAACAACCTGAGTCCTTTGTTTAATAAAACTGACTTGATTTGGCATTAAATGACCCAAAAAGGGTTGATATGCCATAAAACCAAACAACCGGCCAACTTAAGCAATAGCAGGGAGTGTAAGCAACCAGAGTCATTTGTTTAATAAAACTGACTTGATTCAGCATTAAATGATCCGAAAATGTTGAAATTCCAACCAACCAACCGACTAACTGTTTTGAAGCGTTTTATAGTTTCCAAGAAGTGCAGCCATACAATAGTACCGGCACGGCTACAGTTTTTAAAAGAATTATAAGTAGATGAGCTTAACAAACGCACTAAGCAACTTTACAGCGGTGGTGCCGGGGGTAATTTTGCTGCACCGATTATCTGATATAATACCAGCCACCCGTACCCGGATGTTGGGCATTGCAATGGCTCTCTCCAGAATGGAACCCTATTGAGCTCTTTTCAGCGGAGACTTTGTGTTCACGTTTTCATTGAAATGAATGGCCTTTTTCACTCTCCACTGCTGCTGCTACTGCTACAAATTGTTGCTTTTCTATAAAAGCGGCTAAATACAGAGCCCGGGTGGCGGGTGTGGTTGGTGGTTTGGATGGGGCTGGGGTTGAATGGATGCAGATACCCCGATTAATAATCCCAAGATTCAACGGCCGAATTCTTGTGGCTGTTGCTGCGTTTTTCCTTTAGTGCCTAGATTTGCTCTTCGAAAAGGGAATCGCTCACATTGCCGGACCGGACCGGACTCGCCATTGTTCTCGACCGGGCTCGTGACCATTCGAGAAGTGATGCTGGGCGTGGCTTTTAGAGAAGCGCATATAACGGTCCCTCTCTCTCTCTCTCGTTGCTAATCCTCTGCTTGTTCAGTAACATTACGTGGAAGCGCGTGGTGTAATGGTTAAAGTCATGGGAAATGGATTTGTCGCCCCGAGTTCAAATCATGGACGTGGCAATTGCATTTCACTTTGCGTTAATACCCTTGGGAAAGGTATGAATCCTACTCTCCCTCCAGCTATGGATAAATAGTAGGGCAGACTGGGCTCTTTAACCTTGGTTAGGTAACCTGTCTAGGAGAAGGAAAACTCTGAATTCAAACCAGTTGAACTCCGCTTAAGAAATTGACCTTGTGTCACATCCTGCTCGTGCGGAGGGGTTGGTAAATATATATATTCAGTAAGATTTTTGGGCGTGATCATAGCAACACTTCTCGTACCGTATTCGGCGACATTACATGGCATCTAGAAAGAGAAAGACATATGACCCGGTAGATACAGGTTGTGAATATCACCTGAACAAGTGCACGTCACAAAATGGATTTGGTCATGTAAATCGTGCAAGGGAACACACGTGCACGCACGTGAACACACACATTAATAATATATATATATATATATATATATATATACATACTAGCAAATATATGCACCCTCCGGGTGCAAGTATTTGAATTTTAATGTAATGAAATATGTTAAATTTGAAATACTTTTGAAACTAAATAAAAATCTAAATAAAATGATTTGAAACAGAGGGGGTATAATCGAAGAATAGAACAACTTTGAAACTAAGTCTTCCATCATTTTTCATCACTCCCTCCTTTTATTGCTGAATTTTCCTAATTTAACTATTTAGTTAAATTAGGAAGTAAAGAATAAAATTACTGTTATTTCTTTATATTAAAGGATTTCTTTTAAGGTTTATCGCAGAGTTTTTTGCTCATATTCATTAAGAAAAAAACAAACAATTAGAAATCAATAATA
>CM042151.1:549705-574705 GCA_023376005.1 Doryteuthis pealeii
AGATTAGAGAAAAAGACGACACATACACACATTCACAGTTTGGAAGAGTAAGAGGTAGAGAAAATAATATATATAATATATATATATAATATATATATAGAGAGAGAGAGAGAGAGAGAGAGAGATAGAGAGAGAGTAAAGGAGGAAAGATGGGAGGAGAACGTAGTAAAATAAAAAAGAGGAAGACAGATTAAAACAGAGAGAGAGAGAGAGAGAGAGAGAAAGAGAGAGAGAGAGAGAAGAAGAGAGAGAGAGAAGAGAGAGAGAAGTAAAAAAAAAAAAACTATAGAAAAATAGATACATACACAGAGACGGAGAAATACAATTAGAAAGAGAGAGAGAGAGAGGGGGGTAAAAAAATATAGAAAAAGAGATACATACACAGAGACAGAGAAATACAATTAGAGAGAGAGAGAGAGTGTGTGTGAGAGAGAGAGAGAGAGAGAGAGAGAGAAGACAATGAGAGAGAGACAGAGAGAGAGAGAGAAGAGTTGGAGAATACAATGAGAGAGAGAGAGAGAGAGAGAGAAAGAGAGAGAGAGAGAGAGAGAGAGAGACAGAGAGAGAGAGAGAGCAGTGAGGAGGTGGTGTTACCGTAAAACAAAACGGTGAAAAAAAACCGTAGGCAGCGTTCATCGAAAATTCAGGGCGGATGCATTGTAGCGAAACGGAAGTAATCTCGTTTGAAGACGTTTCGCCTGCAGCTCCACCTGGTGGATAAGCTTCATTAAACACCCTTCATATTGTTATTTATTTATTTGTTTATTTCTTCTAAATCAGGCGGAAGTTCAGCTGTTTTTCAAAAAAGATTTCATAATCATTCCGTGGTTTCTGTTGATTTATTTTATTTTTTATTTGTTTTGTTTAATTTCCCATCTTCATTATATTTGTTGTTATTGTTGTTGTTGTTGTTCTTTACTCTTTAATAGTTGATGATGTGCACGTGGTTGTTCGACTATGGAAGTCCATACGGGCAATAATCATGCTGCACTAAGTTTTGTATGGTAAAACAAATCGAAAAAGAAAAAAAATTAAAGAATTATTTTTTTTTATTTTTGTTTTTTTTTTAGACGCTGACTCTGATAATTAAAACTAGAACTAAACTTGGTTGAAGGGGAATCGAGCGTTGTAGGGCGATTCAAATTCCTTTGAAGATTTTTTTATTTTTATTTTTAAAATATTTATTTTATTTTTTGTTAGTTAGTTTGGAGTTACATGCGAACTAGTGTTGATGACTGCACAGCACAGACATTTTTTTATTGGATTAAAAAAAAAAAATTCTTCAGCAACAATGAACTTAAAACAGCTCTATAAGAAATAAATACATAACCTTATAAGAATTGAATGTGTGGTTCTTATCAAACGTTAGAAGTCTCAGAGTAATGGATTTTTTAAAGACGAGTTTTTTTTAAAACCATTACACTACGATAGTACGCCCCTGTAAGGTTCAAAGTAATATTATCAATTACTAGCAAATATATGCACCCTCCGGGTGCAAGTATTTAAGTTTTAATGTAATAAAATATTGTATTAAATTAGAAAGGCTAATGAAATTAAATAAGAATACAGATAAACAGATTTGAAACAGAGGGAGTATAATTAAAGATTTGAAACAGAGGGAGTATAATAAAAAATGGAACAACTGAAACTTACTCTTCCATCACTCTCATCTTTCATTGTTATCTTTTCTAATTTAAGTATTTAGTTATAAGAGTAAGTAAAGAATAAAATGACACTTATTTTATCTTGTTAATGGATTTCATTTAAGATTCATTGAAGAGATTTTTGTTTATATTCATTAAAATAACACCAAACAATTAGAAATCAATAATACTAAGCACATATTTATTAAATTCGATTTTTAAATATTAATATGCAAATTAGCCTTCCCGTTCACATTGTAAAGTGCTATTTTGTTGTATATATAAATATAATTGCATGTTGTTAGTATGTAGACATAGTTAACAGTATTAATAATGTAAGACAATTTTATTAATAATTGAGGTTTAGATAAAAATAAAATCATGGAGAATGTGATGTCAATAACTAAGAGAATTGTGACTTGAGTAGGAATATAGTTTCGGTTACAAACAGAAAAACACACAATCTCCATTATAATAAGATGATTGGTTTAAACAAACAACTCCGACGAGGGTGTTAAACATAACATGGACTTAATTAATATAAGCACATGGAGAAACATTTAAGACATGAAATACACATTCACGGAAAGGAATGATATACAAAAAAATGGAGGCGCGTGGTCTAATGGTTAGAGTCATAGGAAATGGACTCGCCGACTAGAGTTCAATTCCTTGACGAAGCTGTTTGAACTTCACATAGCGCTAATACCCTTGGGAAAGGTATGAATCCAATTCTCCCTCCAGCTATGGGTAAATAGCAGGACAGACTGGGCTCTTTAACCAAGGCTAGGTAACCGGTCTAGGAGAAGGTAAACTCTGAATTCAAACCTGTCAAACTCCGCTTAAGAAATTGACCTTGTGCCACATCCTGCTCATGCGGAGGGGTTGGTAAATATAGATATACAATAAAAACGTATACATTTAGTTTATTAAAAACATACAAAATAGAGATATAGGACTGGAGAGTACATAATTTCAAGTAAACTTACTAGCGTTGTGTTGGGGGCCGAAGCCCCCACCCGAGAAGGGTGTAGATATAAAAGTCTAACCCATGTGTTGAGGTGCCGCAGAAGAACGGACCGAGAGTTCAAAACAGGCGCTTAAATACCAAAAAACCCTGGTGGTCAAAAAACGGGACCCAGAGGGAAGATAACTCTTCCAGGCAAAGAAGACAACACAACACCCCTTATTTACCCAATCTGCTCGCCCGAGTAGGATGTGGCACAAGGTCGCAAGTATGGGACATCCAGTGATGGGACAACATCACTAATCAGTAGTAATGGATCTGCGAGACTAGTCGACTAACCATTACAACACGAGGGGACGCCCACCACAAATACAGTAAATATTTACCCAACCCATTCGCCAGGAATGGGAGGTGGCACAAGTTCGCAAGTACGGGGTATCCAGCAATCGTAATCAAAAAAAGGGCCGGTTTAGCTCTGTCGGTAGAATGTTCGGCTGGAAACCTCGTGGTTCCTGACTCGATTCCGTCCCTCGCCAACTCAGCATATGAGTAGCACATGGATACGTGCGGTAAAGTGAGGAGCTGGTCTAGCGCTAGTAAAAAGGAGATAGACTCCCTCGCTTGCTGGCTGATACTAAGTTTAGGACACTCTGACGACTTTACTTTTTACTTACTGTCTAGTGGAGCTACCATTACCACTTGTCTAAATTCATTTGCAGCACACAGGAGACAATTTAAAATGTGGGGGTATTTCTGCCCCACCCTGTGCAATAAGTAAAATGCTATTTATGTTTATGGTGGAATAAATGTTATTTTGATCTTGTGTTCCCGTGCGTGTTTGAAGCCGCAGTTTTGTGTGCTGATCGTCACACGAAAGAAAATGATTTGAAAGGGTTAAAAAAAACAACAACAAAAAACAACAAAAAAAAAAAAAACAAAAAAAAATTAAAAAAAAAAAACACGAAAAATGTGAACAAAATAAAGGCGTGACTCTTTTTTGGTTACCGTCATTTTAAACTTAATTCGTATTTTTTTTTTATAATTTTACTAGAATAGACTATTATTTAAGTATGTTTAAGTAGCAGACCATTTTGAAAGCGCGAACTTTCCTCTACTGATTTATGCGAATGACTTTGTTTTCGCTTCTTTTTTTAAATTTTTTATTTCTTTGTTTGTTTGATCGGGTGTAACATTAAAATTGGAAAACATATGCAAATTCGAGGTATTTTAACTGTGTGTGAGAGTTCAAAATGGTCCCCGGAAAGTAGGGGAAAACAGCTAGCAATATCAGCGTACGAATCAACATTGCTTCCGAAAATTTTCAAACGGAATTCAATTTCTTATTCGTCTATACGAATGCCAAGTTTACTTAAATTTTTATATATATATATATATATTGTTTGGAGGTTGATTTTGAAGGCTATCACAATGCAGGTGTAAAGAAAAAATAATAAGGTACCAATGGTGTTGTTTGTTAACCTGTGATTTATTCTTGATATTTCGAGATAAAATCTCTTTTTCAGAAGAACACTGGAACTGAATTAGTTGTCTTGTTATAGCATTTCTAGTTAAAATATAACTGATTTTTATTAATTTATAATTTTTAACTAGAAATGCCATAACAAGACGACAACTAATTTAGTTCCAGTGTTCTTCTGAAAAAGAGATTTTATCTCGAAATATCAAAAATAAATTACAGGTTAACAAACAACACCATTGTTACCTTATTATTTTTCTTTACACCTGGATCGTGATAGCCTTCTGAATCAACCTCCAAACCAATATATACACAATGCTTCAAGCAAATTGTAAAACTCTCTTTATATATATATATATATATATATATATATAATATATATACCAACCCCTCCGCACGAAAGGGATGTGACACGAAGTCAATTTTTAAAGCGGAGTTTAGCAGGTTTGAATTCAGAGTTTTCCTTCTCCTAGACTGTTTACCTAGCCATGGTTAAAGAGCACAGGCTGCCCTGCTATTTACCCATAGCTGAAAGGAGAATTCGATTCATACCTTTCCCAAGGATATTAGCGTCATATGAAATGCAAACAACTTCGCCCGGGAATTGAACTCGGGTCGACGATTCCATTTTATACGACTATCCATTACACCAGGCGCTTTCATGTACATATAGTAACCTTGCATTTTTATTAGGCGTATACAAAAGTTTTATATATATATATATATATATATATATATAATATGCAGGCGTTTGTATGAATTTATTATTATCAAATTACACTACTGGCTCGACTTATGTCAAATATATACAAGGTGGTATATTTATGGCTCCACCATTGCCAATAAAACATACGTAAAAACCTGTTATTATTTACCAATGTCACAGTCTCAAATACTATATATATATATATATATATATATATATATTGGTTATTCTATCAGATCAACCAATTTTTCTGTCGTTCTTCTTCTTCATCATCATCATCACCATCTCTCTCTCTCTATCTATCTATCCATCCAAGGTTGTTCATACACATCTATCCATCTGTCTATCTATCTCTCCCATTATGTTCCTATCTATCTATCTCTCCCATTATGTTCCTATCTATCTATCTCTCCCAGTCTGTGAATATCTGTCTATCTATCCCAGTCTGTGAATATCTGTCTATATTATGTTCATATCCATCAATTCTAACTATCTATCTCTATCTATCTCATTATCTTCTATCTATCTATCTATCTATCATTATCTTCATTATCTATCTATCTCTATCTCTCATATCTTCATATATCTATCTATCTCTATCTATCTCATATCTTCATATCTATCTATCTATCTATCTATTATCTATATCTATCTATCTCTATCTATCTCATTATCTTCATACCTATCTATCTCATATCTTCTACCTATCTATCTCATTATATATATCTATATATCTTCATCTATCTCATTATCTTCATACCTATCTATCTTCATATCTATTATCTTCATATATCTATCTCAGTCTGTGCATATCTATCTATCTATCTTCATACGCATTTGTATAAATGCTTATATACCGACATTGAGACGAACCTACCGATTCTGTAGACACAGATAAACCAAAATCTAGTGATCTTGCTTCTATATCCTTATATCCGGCTCACATTCAGATCTCTTGATAACGATGTAAAACACGTTGCAGCGATCGCAGCTGCGAAGACGAACTCTAATCGCTTTACGTTGCTCAGATAGAAACTCAATCCTCTTTTAGCGTTTGCCAATAACTCCTCAGCTACTTTGAAACGTGCGTGCTTGGTCATCATAGAACAGATATATATATATATATATATATATATTATTTTTATTCTTTAAAGTTTTTTAGTCTTTTAAAGTTCTTTAATTGTCAAAAGTTTAAACTTTAAAAAGTTCTTTTATCTTTTAAAATTTCTTAAATTCAAGCGTCAATTTTGATAATTTAATTTGATTTTAATTAAATTCAATTTTAATAATTTAAAAATGTTTTTTTATTCTTTTAAATTTCTTTAGTTTAAGCGTCAATTTTGATAATTCAATTTGATTCAATTAAATTCAATTTTAATAATTCAATTTGATTTCAATTAAATTAAATTTTGATAATCTAATAGTCAATTTTAATAATTCAGTTATCAATTTAATTGTATTTTATTTTTTTAAAGTTCTTTAATTTAATGCCAATTTTAATAATTTGATTTAATTTTAATTAGATTCAATTTTAATAATTAAATTATCATTTTTGGTAATTCAATTGTCAATTTAATTGTCTTTTATTCTTTAAAAGTTCTTTTAATCTTTTAAAATTCTTTAATTGTCAAAAGTTAAAATTTAAAAAAAGTTATTTTTCTTAATTGCTTTTAATAATGTTGAGAAATTTTGAAAATACGTATTTTTGGATTAAAAATAAATATAAGATTTATTTTTAAACCTTTTTATATTATTTCTAATCCAAAATATGCATTTTATAAATTCTAAAAGTTAAATTTTAAAAAGTTATTTTTCTTAATTGCTCTTTAATAATGTTGAGAAATTTTGAAAATACGTATTTTGGATTAAAAATAATATAAGATTTATTTTTAAACCTTTTTATATTATTTCTAATCCAAAATATGCATTTTTTGTATAAATTTTAAAAGACATTCCAGCCCAGAACGTGAGTGTTATTTGAATCTCTTGTGCCAAACGGTTAACTATTCCTCCTTCTTTCTTTCATCAATATAGTTGATCTTGAAGAAAACCAGTTTTATAAAGCATCTTTTACAACTGTCTTCATTTAATTTAAAAGGATTTCAATTGAATAACCCACATAGGTCGAAACATATCTGTGAGCGTACTATTAACATTTGTTTTTCTATCTATTTTCAATCATAGATAGATAGATAGATATCAACTGGATAAATGAATAGACAGAAGTCTAAACATGTCAAACAATAAGTTTGAGAATAACATGATAGCATTAAAAAATCATTAACAGTAAATAATTATTTATTAAACCCAGTTTTGGTAAATTTATTATGAAAATTATTACCATCATATACTATGTAATTCTTTATTTCATCACTCCGTATTATAAATGCATTAATAATATGGGCAGTTTTGCGGCAAATCGAACTCGGCTAGGCTTTAATAAAGATGTCGTTAATAAATAAGCTGTTAATTAAGATTGAATAATGGCATTGATATTATAACTAAAATAACTAAGAAAATCGTGACGACAGTGGTGGCGTAATTTGGGTTCCGATCAGACAGTTACATAATCTTCATTATGAAAACTAGCAAAATAAAAAAACACCCTCCGGGCGATGTAAAAATAGATTTTTGAAACATATTGCCTGTGGGTGGGAGTTAAAAATTCAATGTCAGCGAAGTGAAATTTTATTTCTGATGATGCTATCCTCATAGCGAAAAATGTAAATTTATTTTTACTCGTCCATATTTCCCCGATATATGTTGTTTTATATGAATATTTTACTTCTTCCTAAACAGAAGCATCAATATCCCTATGAACACTGCAGATTTTCTTGTAGTCATGTTTAATTCAAAATGACAATTCTCAATTCACTCTTATAATAAAAATAATTCTTAATACATTCTTATGATAAAAAATCATTTCAAATGCATTTTCATAGTAAACATCATTTCAAATGCATTTTCATAGTAAACATCATTTTCAATGCATTTTCATAGTCAAAAATCATTTCAAATGCATTTTCATAGCAAGAATCATTGCATTTTCATAGCAAGAATCATTTCCAATGCATTTTCATATTCCAATGCATTTTATAGCAAGAATCATTTCCAATGCATTTCATAGCAAGAATCATTTCCAATGCATTTTCATAGCAAAATCATTTCCAACATTTTTATGCAAAAAATCATTTCCAATGCATTTTTATAGCAAAAATCATTTCCAATGCATTTATAGCAAAAATCATTCATCTCCAATGCATTTTTTTAATAGTAAAAATCACTTCCAATGTATTTTCATAGCAAAAATCACTTCCAATGTATTTTCATAGCAAAAATCACTTCCAATGTATTTTCATAGCAAAAATCACTTCCAATGTATTTTTATCATAAAAAAATCATTTCTAATGCATTTTATAGTAAAGATCAGTTCTAATGTATTTTTATAGTAAAAGATTTCCCATCTGTACGGTAATCCCCCCGATCTGTATCCTGATTTTAGTCTTTGGTCGTAACAAGAATTATTATAGCCTTTTAAAAAAAGCCTTCTCCGTTCTCTCTCCTCCTCTTTCTTCTTTTTTAACGTAAAGACAACTTGTCTTCTCGAAGCTACTGGCTTTTCTTCGTCTAAATTTAGCCATTTTCTTTCTGTATGCAATTTTTTTTTATTTCAATATTCATGACGATAATTTGAAGTGCGTGGGCGAACATAATGTACCTGTCTATTTTAGTCAGTTTCCGTTACGTCAATTGGGCCTAGTCTGCTTCACATACACCGGAATATAAAAGACGTGCTTCCTACTTCATAATATAACAGTCGAAATCATCTTTCGCTACAGAAGACGAAGGTCAGACTCTAGATATTCGTATCTCTCAGAGTGGGATTTGGAAAGACTCTAAACGATTCACTCAATTTTATTTTTCCATTATATTTCATGAGATTATATATATATATATATATATATATATATATATATATTATATATATATATATATAGATAGATAGATAGATAGATAGATAGATATATATTTAAAAATTTGTTTTGGGATGAAACAAAGAAATCACAGTGCTCAACCACAAATTTGTAGGAGCTTTATTCATTTGTTGAATTTTTTAAATATAAAAGTTTTCCATAAGCAACTACCCAGGTTTCAGGTTATTTCACCATCGTCAGGCTGCTAAATCTCCTGGTGTTTATTTGAAGACATTTTGTGCTGTTATAACATATTGAAAAACCTTTATATTTAAAAAATTTAACAAATAAATAAATATATATATATATATATATATATGGAGATAGGATGGATGTAGTAGGATCCGTCAGTATGAGGTAGGTAGAAGGATGGCGAACAAGAAATGAAAACTCAAAACAAATCTAAGAGTTGAAACGTTTCGTCCGAATTCATATGGACACCATCGGTCAAATGATTTTTATGGAAAGCAGAATTATTAGCAAACTGATGATGGAAAAATAGCCTGAAACCCGGGTAGTTGCCCATGGAAAACAATTATATTTAAAAAGATTCAACAAATAAATAAAGCTCCTACAAATTTGTGGTTGAGCACTGTGATTTCTTTGTTTCATCTCAAAAGATTTAAAATATATATATATATATATATATATATATATATATAGGGGGGGGGAATGTAGAACAAACACGGGATGTTATAATGGATGGAAATTTATATATATACATATATACGTACATACATATATACATACATATATACATATATGTACATACATATATACATACATATATGTACATATATACATACATATATGTACATACATATATACATACATACATATATGTACATACATACATACATACATATATGTACATACATACATACATACATATATGTACATACATACATACATACATACATATATGTACATACATACATACATATATATATACATATAAAGCTAATGAGTAGATGGAATCCAAGTAAGCAAATGAATTGATAGATTGATCTCGAGTGCGATCGATAGAGCAATTTCATTATTGGCTCTAATCTGCAAACGTCGACCATTTTCTTTTTTCTTCTTTTTTCTTCTTTCTTTTCTGTTTTAATTCAAAGAACAAAAAGCCAGAATATCAGAAAGTAAAGCTTCTTACCTTTATTGCACCTGCACTTAGCAGCTCATTTTCCTCGTTGCTCGCACTCCTGCAAAAAAGAAAGAAAGAAAGAAAAACATTAGCCAATTAAAATAACATGGACAAAGATTGGGACATTGAAAAAACAAAATGGCGGTCTTCTAGTGAATGCAGACTACACTTCCGGTAAAAAGAAAAACAGTAATAGCCGATAAAGTTTCATCATAAACACACACACTCCAAAGCAGGGGTCTACACAATAGATTGTTTAAATTACAACAAAAAATATATAGGAGAGACTTCTAGATCTTTGACTAAATGGGTTTCAGAACATAGATATCATATTAAACGATGTTTTCCTAAACAACGTCCTAGCTAAACATATTATAGACACAAACCATACCTTTGATTTTAAAGGTGCCAAAATATTAACTCACATATACAATAGAACACTACGTAGAATTATGGGATCTTGCGTTATTCTCACACAGCACCCCCAAAGTATTATTGATACACATGAAGATAATAAAAATATTTCTACTAATTTATTAATACACATGAAGTTGATGAAAATTATTTCTTCAATAAATCATACACATAAGAAAAAAAAAAGATTTGGTATTAAATAACCCACAAGGATTGACATGCCATTAAACCAAAAAGATATGTGACAATTCTCTTAAAACAGACGCGTTAGATTTTTTGTGCAAAGATTTCAACTTGTATTTTGCCCCTTTAAAATATCATCATTCTTTCTCTAAAATTTGTTAGATTTTCTTTTACCGCTATTTAGTCGCTAGCACATAAAAAAACAACAAACAAACAAAAAACAAAAAAAACAAAAACGCCGTGATTGACGGGGACGGGTCAGTGGTTCAAAACGTGGCAAACAGTTGGAAATCATATGGGCGCTTGAAGATTGGCAATGGTATTTAAAAAGAAAGTTTTTGTTGGATTCGCAAGAGTTAGTGAGTTCAGTTCTATGCGTGATGAGAAACAGTGAACTAATTTGGGACTTAAGTGAAACAGCCCCGCCTACACACACACACACACACACACACTCATGGAGGGTTTTCCTTTTAAACGAATTCTTCCTCCATCGACTAGCTCTATTCCAAAAAATGCCATTCTTTTTTATGAAGCAGGTCAATGGAAATATAACAGCAAAATAAACGTGAGTGGATTTTCAAGACACAAAGTGTTTTTTTCTATTCTTCTTCTATTCTAATTACTTTCCTTCATATCTATCTATTTATCTATCTATCTAATGAATTGCTTCATCGTCTTTTCTTTTTTCATTCTTTTTCGTTATCTTCTTTCTTTCTTTCTTTTGTATCGCCTTTTCTCTTCTTTGTCTTTTGACTTCTTCGTCCTTTTCTTTCTTTCATTCATTTTTACATCCATTTCCATTATTCTTCTATTCTTATTCTTTAATTACTTTTTCTATCTATCTATCTATCTATCTATATATATCTATCTATCTGGTTTAATTCATGACTTCATCGTAATTTCTATTTTCTGAAATTTATTAATTTATCTTATTTTGCTTTTTAATTTCTTTCACCCTTCTTCATTATTTTTCTATTTTTTTTTTCTAATTACTTTTTCTATGTATCTATATGTCTATCTCTTTGGGAATTACATAATGATCTTGTCTATTTTTTCTTTTTCATTCATTTTCTTTATCTTTCTCCCTTTCTTGCATATTTCTTTCTTTCTATTTTTTTAATTAATTTCCTTCAGATCTCTCTCTACCTCTCTCTCCCCCCTCTCACTCTCTCTCTCTATCTAAATCGCCTTTTCTATTTTCTGACCTTTTTTTCTTCATTCATATTTCTTTCTTTCTTTCTTTCTACCCCCTCTCTCTTTCTCTCCCCCTCTCTCTCTATATATATATCTATCTATCTAAATCTTCTTTGCTATTTTCTGACTTTTTCTTTCCTTTCTTCATTTTTCTTTTTCTTTCTTTCCTTTCTTCATTTATATTCTTTCTTTCTTTCCTTTCTATTTATATTTCTTTTTTCTTTCTTTCTTTTTTCTTTCTTTCTTCATTTATATTTCTTTTCTTTCTTTCTTTTTATATTCTTTTTCTTTCTTCATTTATATTTCTTTTTTCTTTCCTTTCTTCATTTATATTTCTTTTTTCTTTCCTTTCTTCATTTATATTCTTTTTTCTTTCCTTTCTTCATTTATATTTCTTTTTTTCTTTCCTTTCTTTCTTATTTATATTTCTTTTTTCTTTCCTTTCTTTTTATTTATTTTCTTTTTTCTTTCTTCTTTTCTTCATTTATTTCTTTTTTTCTTTCTTTCTTCCTTTCTTCATTTATATTTCTTTTTTCTTTCTTTCTTTCCTTTCTTCATTTATATTTCTTTTTTTCTTTCTTTCTTTCTTCATTTATATTTTTTTTCTTTCCTTTCTCATTTTTTTTTTCTTTCTTTCTTTCTTCATTTATATTTTTTTCTTTCTTTCCTTTCTTCATTTATATTTCTTTTTTCTTTCTTTTCTTTCCTTTCTTCATTTATATTCTTTTTTCTTTCATTCTTTCCTTTCTTCATTTATATTCTTTTTTCCTTTCTTTCTTCATTTATATTTTTTTCTTCTTTCTTTCTTTCTTCATTTATATTTCTTTCTTTCTTTCTTTCTTTCATTTATATTTCTTTTTTCTTTCTTTCTTTTTCTTCATTTATATTTCTTTTTTCTTTCTTTCTTTCCTTTCTTCATTTATATTTCTTTTTCTTTCTTTCCTTTCTTCATTTATATTCTTTTTTCTTTCTTTCTTTCTTTCTTCCTTTTTCTTTTTTCTTTCTTCCTTTTTCTTTCTTTCTTTCAATTTAATGCACCCCTTCTTCATTTTCTCTGCTTATCTTGCTATTTTCCAACTTGTCCATTTTCATCCCGTTGTATTATTTCGCCATTCATCCTTCCATTTCGTTCCGTTTTTTTTTTGTCCCTTTATCATTTCTATCTGATCCGGGAATCTTACATTCCCATCTTTGAGGACTCGCAATTTATTCTGCCTACGCTTCGCCCTGATAACCAAACCAAAAAGGCCGGGATCTTTTTTTCTTTCTTCAAAAAAGTCGCAAACAAACAAGAGAGCTAAATTAAGCCCAATAGAACCGATAGAATCTTTTAACGAAGACCTTGAGGATGAGACAATATTTCAGCGGTGGGCGGGAGAAAATGGTGACAGTGGGCACACGGTGAGTTTGTTTGCGTGTAGAATTTACGAATCCGGTTTTCAAAAAAGTATCGAGACTGAAGCTGTATTTACAAAGAAAGAAATGAACAATGAACGAAACGTTCATTTTCTTCAAAATACGAAGTGTTCTTTAAAAAGCATCGAGACTGAAGCTGTATTTACAAAGAAAGAAATGAACAATGAATGAAACGTTCATTTTCTTCAAAATACGAAGTCTGCTTATAAAAAGTGTTCTTTAAAAAGTATCGGGAATGATGCTGTATTTACAAAGAAAGAAATGAACAATGAATGAAACGTTCATTTTCTTCAAAATACGAAGTGTGCTTAAAAAAAGTGTTCTTTAAAAAGTATCGAGACTGAAGCTGTATTTACAAAGAAAGAAATGGACAATGAATGAAACGTTCATTTTCTTCAAAATACGAAGTGTTCTTTAAAAAGTATCGAGAACGATGCTGTATTTACAAAGAAAGAAATGAACAATGAATGAAACGTTCATTTTCTTCAAAATACGAAGTGTTCTTTAAAAAGTATCGAGAATGAAGCTGTATTTACAAAGAAAGAAATGAACAATGAATGAAACGTTCATTTTCTTCAAAATACGAAGTGTTCTTTAAAAAGTATCGAGAATGAAGCTGTATTTACAAAGAAAGAAATGAACAATGAATGAAACGTTCATTTAAAAAAAGTGCGCTTCAAAAAAGTATAAGTATTAAGACTGAAGTTTTCGGCATTAAATAACCCATAAATAAATTTTACATCTGAAACCCAAAAGGCTCACGGCTCGTCTAGCTTGTATATATATATATATATATATATATTTACCAGCCCCTCCGCACGGGCAGGATGTGACACAAGTCAATTTCTTACGCGGAGTTCAACAGGTTTGAATTCAGAGTTTTCCTTCTCCTAGACCGGTTGCCTAACCAAGGTTAAAGAGACCAGTCTGTCCTACTATTTACACACAGCTGGAGGGAGAGTAGGATTCCTACCTTTCTCGAGGGTATTAGCGCTAAGTGAAAATGCAGTTACCACGTCCAGGATTTGAACTCGGGGCGACGAGTCCATTTCCCATGACTTTAACCATTACACCACGCGCTTCCTAGCTTGTATATAAACATATCAACATCAATCCACATTCGCATACACACTGTTTTAGCAAGTGAAATTTCGTCTAATTAGAAGTTTCGTTCAGTCGACAGCCTCGTCCATCCGATAGAAGGCGGCCGTATTGAATTATTCATTTGAAACTGTTTATCTAGAACTTGGCTGGCCGTTCTGAGTAGAAAAGGTGACTTTTTTGACTCCAACAACGGAGAGCTCTTTGCTTCGTCGTATTAGGCGAATTACGTCGTTTAAAATAAAATTCTTTTTTTTTTCTTGTGATATTTACGGCCGCTGGGAAGTAAATGTCAAAGGTATGTTTTTGGTTATGGTTGGGTATGTGTCTGTGTGTGTGTGTTTGAAATAAAAGTAATTAAGGAAATAAATTGAAAGTAATTTAGAATGAAATTAATTAAAAGATGATAGAAGAATAAAAGGGAAATTTTCTAAGATACGAGATTAACTTTGAATTCTGAATACAACAATCCGTAACCAGCACTCCATAGAACAGTACGACAGAATCATTTCAATTGAATAATCCTAACAGTTATTTTAAGTGTAAAATCAAAACTTCCTTTGAATTTCTTAAGCTGACTACATCAACTCCTGCGACACTACCGTTGCCAAACTGCATTGGTACCTTACATTTCCTTTGGATCACAGTAGCAGTGTGGAGAGGGGGATTTGCTGCATGGGCAACAGCTTATCCCCATATGAACCACCCAGTCTATGTAGTTCAAAGAGAGAAAAAAATACAAAAAAAAAAAAATTGAAAAAAAAATAATTAAAAAAAATATAATATAATATATATATATATATATATAATTAAAAATAATAATGATAATAGATATTTGAAAAAAAAACTTTGACACTACGCCATCGTCTCTCGTAGAATCAGATCAGTTAATCCTTATGTATTGCAACAAAACTCTGTGTTTATAATGTTACAATTTATGGGAGTCATAAATTGTTGGCAGACCCTGTAGCTGAGAATAAGGTCCGTTAACTTTGAGATCAGGGAGTGGAAATTTACCAGTGACTGTTGGTAACCCCTTGACTCCTAGAGGCACGAATCTCACGCACAATGAGAAACACGTGATTAATTTTTAGTTTTTAAATTTAGCCCGGTGGTCAAAGAATTTAGACGTGCTATGAGGTTGGTCTCCCCGTACGACGAATAAAAATCACGGGCTAAATCTATGTGGTAAAGCAGGAAACTGATGCTAGAAGTGTCGCTCCACCTTAGAGGCAAAAGCAACCTCCCTGTTATATATATATATATATATATATATATATATATAATAAAATAAATATATAAAGGTATTACATATCTATTTATTTAATAAGAACAGTCACAACCTTAGGTTTCATATATGCAAAAATCGCATGCATTCATATATATATATATATATATATATATATATATTTTCTCTAGTGTAGTGCTAGTGAAAATGAGATAGACTCCCTCCTCGCAGTCCGACTGATACCGACAATAGGCCAGTCCGCCGACCTTACTTAATTTTACTACTGTCACATCAAAGATGCACCTGATGAAACTAATTGGCATACAAACAATGGTGCGGGCACAGGTGAGGGTGCGGATGCGGGCGTGGGGGTGGGGAGGGCACATGAAAAAAAAAAAAAGGAATCTTACAAGATTCTTTGGTTTATAGGTTATCAGATTTCTGAAGGAAATCGAGGAGAATAATGAACTGACTCTGATTTGTCCACATGATTAAAACAAAGATACACATTGAGATAATAAGTTTGTCTTACGTCAAGTCAGGGACAATGACACTCAGTGAATTGACACGTTCATTTGAGCAGAACACACTGAATAATCCCGGTCGTCTTAATGACGCCAAGAAGGCATTATAAAGAAGAGACATGACTCATACTAGTCATATATATATATATATATATATATTGGCCAGAATGAGTTCATTATTCTCCTCAATTTCCTAGAGCAATCTTATAAGCTATAATATATATATATATATATATATATATATATATATATGATAAAATAAATATATAAAGGTATTACATTTCTATTTATTTGATGGCAATAGAACAGTCACAACCTTAGGTTTCATACATGCAAAAATCGCATTCATTCATATATATATATATATATATATATATATATATATATATATATATATATATATGGAGGGTATGAGCTTAATTGAAGTCATACCTAATTTTGAAAATTAATTAGTTAAAAATTAATGAATTTAGGCGGGCATATATGTTCAAATGTGAGGCTAAACAAATCGAGAAAATGACAATCTCTGAATGTACATTTCTACCTATTAGGTCTCATCAGCAAGGTTATAGACATCGAAATGTACATTCAGGGATTGGCATTTTCTCGATTTGTTTAGCCTTACATTTGAACATATATGCCCACCTAAATTCATTAATTTTTAACTAATTAATTTTCAAAATTAGGTATGACTTCAATTAAGCACATATCCTCCAAAAATTGTCGGCTTAAAGCCATATAAAAATAAACACATTTGTTTGTTTACTTAACCTCATTTTGTACCTACGTACGTGAGTATATGTGTTATAGGGTCGTGTGGGTGGTTTTGTAAATATACAGGTTACCTATGAACACATTCTGGTATATTAAGTGCAAGTTGGATATTTAAAAAAATGAATTTTAGGTGAATTCCAAACATCAAACAGTTTTCGCTAAAGAGAAAAATATAAAAGAAAAACAAAAGGAAAAAAAAAATTGAAAACACTGCGTCATTTTTGAATATTTTTTGGCAATAATACATTTGGCACGTTTTTAAACTTCATATTTAAAATGCCCCCTTTTCATTATGCTTACATCCGCTTCACCTCTTATACCAATATTGTTATTAATAAAAAAACACGGTAATAGTAGTAGTATTAGTGATACAGGTATTAGTAGGAGTAGTAATAACCGCATTGGCAGGGTGTTGTAAAAGCGACAATTCTAATATTAGTTACTGTATTGCTTCTTGTAAAAATAGCATTAAAAATCGTAAGTTATTCATACCCCCTTTTCAGTTATCTATTTATCATTGGCCAGTTGTAAAAGAACTTAAAGTAAATAAGTAAGTAAGTCAATAAGTCCTGTGGTATAGTATCCTTTGGTAAGTCAATAAGTCCTGTGGTATAGTATCCTTTGGTAAGTCAATAAGTCCTGTGGTATAGTATCCTTTGGTAAGTCAATAAGTCCTGTGGTATAGTATCCTTTAGGTCCGACGTCCAAAAAGATCCAAGTGGCAATGAGCTAAGATTAGAATCAGGCCAGTATAAATACAACAGCAGCAGCAGCAGCAGCACTGCCAGTGATTGGATAAGAGGTTGCCTTCCCTGGTCACATGGTAGCCAGCGAGTCTATATTTAGAAGTGACCAACTACCACACGCCTTAATATCTATAAAACGCCAAATTTAGTTACTGTATTGTTTCTTGTAAAAATAGCTTTAAAAATCGTAAGTTATTCATATTCCTTTTCAGTTATCTATTTATCTCCATTGGTCTCACCCGTAGGTATGGACAAAAATTTCGCGTGTTATTTCAATAGTTATTGAACACAGACATGAGGTGCTTGGACCAATGGAAAACTCGCTGGAATAAGTGTGTTGAATACCAAGGGGACTATTTTGAAGAAAGTTTATGTTTCATTCATTGTTCATTTCTGTCTAGGTCAATACAGCTTCAGTCTTGATAGTTATTGAACACAGCTGAGGTGCTTGGACCAATGGAAAACTCGCTGGAATACCAAGAGAGAAGAAACTTTGTTTCATTCATTGTTAATTTCTGTTTAGGTTAATACAGCTTCAGTTTTGATAGTTATCGAACACAGATCTGAGGTGCTTGGACCAATGGAAAACTCGCTGGAATAAGTGTGTTGAATACCAAGGGGACTATTTTGAAGAGAATTAATGCTTCATTCATTTTTTTTGGTAAAATACGGCTTCAGTCTCGATACTTTTTAAACACGCATAAAAAAAAAAACATCACATCATAGCGAGTTTATAAAAAAATTAAAGCAATGCACTAAAAATGTTTCAACTTAGATAATACAGCAAATTCCAGTACCCTTTCTTTTTAAAAAATAATGAGAATTTTGTGGGGTCTGCGTTCGCGCTGAAACGCATAAACAATCACATGATAGTGAGTTTATAAAAGATTAAAGCAATATACTAAAAATGTTTCAACTTAGATAATACAGCAAATTCCAGCACCCTTTTTTTTAAATAATGAAAATTCTGTGGGGTCTGCGTTCGCACTGAACGTAATTTCTTTTAAATCATCTAACTTCTCAATACGAGATAACGATGAAATATTGGTTCTTGTAAAAATAGCATTGAGAATCGTAAGTTATTTATTCTGCGGTTTTTATCTGTGTTTAATCTATTTTTTTCCTTTTGCGCCCATTCATTTATGACTGTAAGGTAATCCTAAGAAAACTGTCACAACAAAGAGGCCGTGCTGAAACGTTCTCGGCCTAACTAAGAAGAAACATTATTTACGGAACCTGCAAGTTCCGAAACGGGTAAATCACTCGGGTAATTCCATGTCAAACCATGTCACCCACCCGCTTCAATTTTTCTGAAATTTTGTTCAAGTGTGGATTATGATGAACTGAGCCAATCCCCAAAATTTGAACTTCCAATTTCGATTGCTAGAAATCGACAAAACTCCGCCAATTTTTAGAATTGGAAGCTAAAATGTGGGGGATTGTCTAATGTTAACATAGTCCACACATTAAAAATTTCAGAAAAATTGAAGGAGGTGGGTAACAATTTTACTTTTTTTCTGAATGATTTGACACTGGATAACTTATTTATTTTATATATATATATATATATATATATATGCATCTTGAATTAAACAAAAGACACATCTACTGTTTAACAATTTTATTTGTGATTTTTTCAAGTTTTCTGGCCAACGTTTTAATTCGTGGATTAGTCCACCAAAGTTCATATCCCGAGTACTTTCGGTACTTCGAAGTGCCATCATCAGGGGTGATGTGTTCCATTTTTTTTTCAAATTATATTAATGTTGAGTTTGGAAGGAGAAGAATTGATGAGAAAGGTGCTATAGGCATTTTAAAATGTGTGTACTGCATTGGAAATTAATTGGTGGACTAATCCACGAATTCGACCCAAATATTAAAAAGTTGGCCAGAAAACTTGAAAAAATCAGAAATAAAATTGTTAAACAGGAGATGTGTCTTTTGTTTAATTCAACATGCATAAATGAAAAAATGCTGCCCAAATACACACACAACACACACACATATATATATATATACACACGTTGTGTCATAAAAGTATCGAGATTAATGCTGCATTTACTAAGATAGAAATGAACACTGAATGCAACATTAATTTTTGCAGAATACACGGTGTGTCAAAAAGTACAAAAAATCTCGTACTTTTTTGACACACCTTGTATGTATATATATATATATATATATATATATATATATGTGTGTGTGTGTGTGTGTGTGTTCTTGTGAACGTTGTTTGTTTGGTCTTTTTAAAGCATTGGAAATAAGAAGAAAAACAAGAAAAACAGAAAAAAAATCAGATTTTTTAAATAAATTCAACCGTTGCTCTGTTTCTGGTTTAATCTATTCCGATATTTCGGGTGAACCTTCACCCTTTCTCAAGGTATGTCCGACGGTCTGGAGAGAAAAAAAATGCAATGTATATGAGGGCAAAATACACACACACACACATATATATATATATATTAGGGAAAGTAGTTGGATGCATACCTTTCCCAAAGGTATTAGCGTTATGTGAAATGTAGACAGCCTCGTCTAGGATTTGAACTCGGATCGACACAGTCTATTTGCTACGGCTCTAGCAATTACACCACGCACCAGTCTTGTCATATACGTGCTTTTCAGGCCTCGACCTATCACCCGTCGTTAGATGAGTACTTCAGCTAGTAATGATAAGTGACAAATCCGACATAATCGCCAAGTCACTATTACCGGGCCAACTTTGTATTTTCTCTTATCTGCGTTTAAATAATAATAATAATAGGCACATCTGGAAGCGCGCCAAAAACAAAGCCAGAACCGAATTTGAATGAATTGGAGATTCGATGGATTAAGACTGTCCAGTCTATGACAACGCTGGCGTCTCTCAGGATAACGGATAGGAGATTGAGATTCGAGGAGATTTATTGTACCTCAATCTGCTGCGATAACCACGACACTTTAGTTTGGAGGCGCGTGGGGTAATGGTTAGAGTCGTAGGAAATGGACTCGTCGGCCCCGAGTTCAAATCCCGGACATGGTAATTGCATTTCACTTTGCGCTAATATCCTTGGGAAAGGTACGAATCCTACTCTCCTTCCAGCTATGGGTATATAGTAGGGCAGACTGGTCTCTCTAACCTTGGTTAAGCAACTGGTCTAACAGAAGGAAAACTCTGAATTCAAACCTGTTAAACTTCGCTTAATAAATTGACCCCCCACTCTCTCTCTCTCTCAAATCCTGGACGAAGTTAAAGTTCATATAGCGCTAATACCCTTGTGAAAGGTATGAATCCAAGGTATGAATACTTTCCCTCCAGCTATGGGTAAATAGTAGGGCAGACTGGGCTCTTTAACGTCATTGTTTCTTAACTTCGGTGATCTAATGGGAAAACAGGTGCCTTCAGCGTCACTTTGGCTGGTTGCTTTGTTTAACGTCATACCAAACCTCTTCGGGTCATGTAATGCCGAATCAAGTCATTTTGATACGTAAATGATACACAACCTGCTTTTTGCTTAAGTATTGAACAGACCTGCTTAAATTCGGTGACCTAGCGGAAAACGGTGTTGTCACCGTAAGTAATCACTATACTGAGTCGTATGAAATGGACTCTTCGGCCCGAGTTCAAATCCTGAACAAAGCTACAGTTCACATAGCGCTAATACCATTGAGAAAGGTATGAATTCAACTACTCTCCCTCCAGCTATGGGTAAATAGTAGGACAGACTGGGCTCTTTAACCTTGGTTAGGCAACCAGTCTATAGTTTACAGGTTTACAGTGTGAACGGGAATGCTAATTTGCATATTGATATTAAAAAGTTGATTTTGATAAATATGTACTTAGTATTATTGATTTCTAATTGTTTGGTTTTATCTTAATGAATATGAACAATAATCTCTTCAATAAATCGTAAAAGAAATCCATTAACAAGAAAAAATAAGTAATTTTATTCTTTACTTCCTATTTTAGCAAAATAATTAAATTAGGAAAAATTAGCACTGAAAGACGGAAATGATGGAAGAGTAAATTTCAGTTGTTCTATTTTTCAATTATACCCCACTCTGTTTCAAATCTTTTTATCTGGATTCTTATTTAGTTTCATTAACCTTTCTAAATCGGCTGGTCATGTGAAGCCCTAGCACCTACATGGTTGCCCCGACCCTATTGCTCTTATAGCAAGCCCCAACCCCTTTTTATCATTTGGGTGATAGAAGGCGGTGACTGAGGGTCTACATGTCCTGGGAATGACGTTAAACTATCTGATGGTGAGGTTCCAGTTTTTTCTGATGGTGGGGTTTGTGGAATGTGGAGCACCCTTCATCACCATTGCTCCCTGGTCCACTCTGACCCGGAGTGGTAGTACCTGTTAGGGTCCCATCTATGGGTTAAATAGAATACATGAGTTTATAAACGAAATTGTATTATCCATTAAAAATGAAATTATTTCAAAACTTTGTTAGCATTAAACACTTGTCTTAGTCCTCCTTTTTAGGGTGACTCTGACCCGGAGTGGTAGTACCTGTTAGGCTACCATCTATGGGTTAAATAGACAAACAGGAGTTTATAAACGAAATTGAGTATCCATTTAATGATTACTTTATTTCAAAATTTATCGGCATTAAATGACCCATTGAGGTTGATATGCCGTAAACCAAACCAAACCTAAATACTGGCCTTCGGAGGGTGTATTTGTTTGCTAGTATATATATAATGTAAGCAGAGGATGATGAATAAGAAAGGCAAGTAGCGTTCGAGCAAAATCGGACCGTGTTAGGTCCTGTCAGTTTTGGTCTGTCCCACTGGCTGGCCAGTCGGTCAGCCAGCCAGTCTGTGAGTGTTCTGTCTAAAGTATGGCGTGGTCAGTGAGTTGCTGGCTCCCACCCCAAAACTGGCCGATAATTATGGTGCGTGCATCCAAGAGACAAGAACAGAGTTGGCAAAACATTGGCATAATAGTTGATGAGGAGGATAAGGGTTGACGTGATGGGTAGAGAAAAGGGTATAAGGAAGGCCAAAAAGAGACTCAGGGGCAAAGAAGAGGAGGCGTAAGGGGAGGAGGAGGAGGAGGAATAGAAGAGTGAAAAAGCAATGATTACACACACACACACACACATATATATATATATGTATATATACATATATATAATATATTATTTGTTTTGATAGGAATACTTGATCTCATATTTGTATTTGTATTAAGAATACTTGATATCCTATTTGTATTTGTATTAGATACGAATATTTGATATCATGTTTGTCATTTTATTAGATAGGAATACTTGATATCATAATTGTATTTGTATTAGGAATACTTGATATCATATTTGTATTTGTATTATATAGGAATACTTGATATCATATTTGTATTATATAGGAATATTTAATATCATGTTTGTATTTGTATTAGATAGGAATACTGATATCATATTTGTCATTTTATTAGATAGGAATACTTGATACCATATTTGTCATTTTATTAGATAGGAATATTTGATATCATATTTGTCATTTTATTAGATAGGAATACTTGATATCATATTTGTATTTGTATTAGGAATACTTGATATCATATTTTTATTCATATTAGGAATACTTGATATCATATTTTTATTCATATTAGGAATACTTGATATCATATTTGTATTTGTATTAGGAATAATTGATCTCATATTTGTAATTTGTATTAGGAATACTTGATATCATATTTGTATTTGTATTAGGAATACTTGATCTCATATTTGTAATTTGTATTAGATAGGAATACTTGATATCATATTTGTATTTTTTATTAGGAATACTTGATATCATATTTTTATTCATATTAGGAAACTTGATATCATATTTGTATTAGATAGGAATACTTGATATCATATTTGTATTTGTATTAGATAGGAATACGTGATATCATATTTGTATTTGTATTAGATAGGAATACTTGATATCATGTTTGTATTTGTATTATATAGGAATACTTGATATCATATTTGTATTTGTATTATATAGGAATACTTGATATCATATTTGTATTTGTATTATATAGGAATACTTGATATCATATTTGTATTTGTATTAGATAGGAATACTTGATATCATATTTGTATTTGTATTAGATAGGAATACTTGATATCATGTTTGTATTTGTATTAGATAGGAATATTTGATATCATATTTGTCAATTTATTAGATAGGAATACTTGATATCATATTTGTCATTTTATTAGATAGGAATACTTGATATCATATTTGTCATTTTATTAGATAGGAATACTTGATATCATATTTGTCATTTTATTAGATAGGAATACTTGATATCATATTTGTATTTGTATTAGGAATACTTGATATTGTATTTGTATTAGGAATAATTGATATCATATTTGTATTTGTATTAGGAATACTTGATATCATATTTTTTATTCATATTAGGAATACTTGATATCATATTTTTATTCATATTAGGAATACTTGATTATTTGTATTTGTATTAGATAGGAATACTTGATATCATATTTGTATTTGTATTAGATAGGAATACTTGATATCATATTTGTATTTTGTATTAGATAGGAATACTTGATATCATATTGTATGATTAGATAGGAATACTTGATATCATATTTGTATTGTCTTGTCTTGATATTCATATTTGTATTTGTATCAAGAATCTTAATTGTGCTTGCGCATTATTTGAAGTGAACTTAATGGTTATTACGAACACATTTAATGATAATTTCGTGTTAAAACATGCAGTTGTATAGATTCGAACAAATTCGTATTTTCAGTGTAGATTTACGGTGAAAGAAAATGGATGACCAAAACCGTACGGCTTCCTCAAAGTAAAACAAACAATGGGAGGTTACTTTACTTTATGTAACTAATATTCAGAATTACCCAAAAAAAATGAATATACACAGGCGGACACACAGCAAGTGAGTGTGTCTAGACATATAATTGTATGTGTCGAGATCTTGGGAGATGTTGTGCCAGTGATTGTATATGCATGTGCTTTGGAAGTCAGTCAAGACTGCCGAGGTTATTTTGACGACTTCGTTTGGCCTCTATCGACTGGCATCTAAATATTATCTCTCGTGTTCATAGCCAGATATTTAAGCCACCAAGTTTTCACCGATTTCACACATATTAGGCTGATTCTCGTCCAGCTTGGGTTCAACGCACTGTGTCTCGCTCGCCTCTCGGAAGAGGGCATCAAAATTTTTTTACTCATGAATATGCAATAGTCTAATGATTCCCGGATGTCTCAGGTGAAGCATTGCAGTTATTATTGGATGAACTGGTTTATATATACTAGCAAATATATGCACCCTCCGGGTACAAGTATTTAAGTTTTAATATAATAAAGTATCATATTAAATTAGAAAGGCTAATGAAACTGAATAAGAATGTAGATAAAAAGATTTGGAACAGAGGGGGTATGAATGAAAAATAGAACAACTTTGAAACTAACTCTTCCATCATTTTCGGTTACTCCCGTCTTTTATTGGTATATTTTTCCTAATTTAACTGTTTAGTTA
>CM042151.1:577205-582205 GCA_023376005.1 Doryteuthis pealeii
AGGCGTTCCTTATTTGAAAACAATACACCTTTAGTACGGGAAGAATGGATTCGATATAAAAGATGCCATAATTAATTATTTGTCGCATAATCTAATATGTAAGGGCAAAGCCCGCACATGTACTTCCTCGTAAACGTTTTGTTTCTATACAGCAATGCTCATTCATAAAGGCTATAGAAATTACTGCTCACAAAGGCTATAGACGGTACTGCTCATAAAAAGCTATTAATAGCGTAGATCATATAGGTTATAGATCATTAAGTTACGCGTTTGGCAACTATTCAAAAAAATAGGAATGTAAATTCGCTTCTTCAAACAGCATGGTTGATTTTAGGAAAAAAAATATCTTTTTTTAGATTTAACAATTTAAAAAGAATCCTTTTTCAAAAATTTTAAACTTCAAAAACCCTGAGCTCTCAACGTCTGTGGGAACCAAAGTAGAAAAAATAGAAAATACTATTTTCTAGGCAATAGCGATATAGAAATGGGGATTTCCCGCCTGGCTACGTGTACTTCTAATTTTTTTTTTTTTTAGATTTAACAATTTAAAAAGAATCATTTTTCAAAAATTCAAACTACAGAAACCCTGAGCTCTCAACGTCTGTGGGAACCAAAGCAGATAAAAACTGAAAGTATTATTTTCTAGGCAATAGCGATATAGAAATGGGGATTTCCCGCCCGGGTACGTGTACTTCTCAATTTAAAAAAAATTTTTTTTTTAGATTTAACAATTTAAAAAGAATCATTTTTCAAAAATTCAAACAACAGAAACCCTGAGCCTTCAAAGTCTGTGAGCACCACACATCCTATGCTCCAGGCAGATAAAAACATAAAATGCTATTTTCTAGGCAATAGCGATATAGAAATGGGGATTTCCCACCTGGGGACGTGTACATCTAAATCTTTTTTTTTATACATTTAACAATATTAACAATATTAATCTATATATTAATTTCCTAAGAGATTTTTACTTTTTTCGTAGAATCATAAATTTTAGAAATGTCATTAAAAAAAAAAAAAAAAAAAAGAAAAAAGAAAAAAGAGACCAGTCTTTATATATATATATATATATATATAATGTATGTATATATATATATATTATATATATATATAATATATATAAGTAAGTAAAGTTGGCGGAGAGGCCTATTGTCGGTATCAGCCAGCAGGGAGAGATCCAATTCCTTACTTTGCTAGCGCTAGACCAGGGAGATTGTTTTTGCTGAGGTGGAGTACCACACCTACCATCAGCTCCCCACTTTACCACACAGATCAGATTACCCAATTTGTGCTACTCCTACGCTGAGTTGGCGGGGACCGGTATCGAACCTGGGAACTTTACGATTTATAGTGGGGTGTTCTACTGACTGGGCTAGAGTTACATTTTGTTTTCTATGTAAAGAAGTATTTAAAAGTGACACATTTTCAATTTGAATTCTATTTATAATATTCAATTCATTTCATTTTAATAAAATAAATAACATTTCTGATTTAAGTATTGAAAACGGTAAATTTTCTAACCAATTCCTAGGCTAAATGTTGTGAAAACGAGGATTTTAGTAGACGATCTTTGATGCTATTTCCTGAAACAATTGTACAAGTAAAATATCTAAATTTTTGGCATCAGTATTCAGTATATTAACACACAACTTTCGTATAGATGGACAATTTGATATTTTAAAAAAAGTGAAAAATCGACCTGCCCTAATGGAGAGTCAGAATGGTACTTACCAAGTATGCCATGAATCTTCCACTTTAGTGGCGGACATTTAAGAAAACAATAAAGGAAGAGATCCCTTGTAGTCGCAGAAACTAAGATAACCGATAGTGTTTTGTTTATATATATATATATATATATATATATATTTGTTGAATTTTTTAAATATAATTGTTTTCCATAGGCAACTACCCAGGTTTCAGGTTATTTCACCATCATCAGGCTGCTAATAATTCTTCTGGTGTTTATGTGAAGACATTTCTTGCTGTTATGTTTTTGGACCGCAAATTACGTCGGTTGATTATTGTGGACGCTCTTTATGTATTCGATTATATTTTTTTGAATTTTTTAATTCCTGCATTTAAAAAAAAAATGCACATAAAGTTATCTCCCTTTAACCCTTTGAAAAATTGTTCTTAATTGGAATTATTTTAATCAATTTCATATGTTAAAAGACGTACGTCTTTTCAAATTTTCTGATGGTAAATTCCTGAAAGTTTTGCAATTTAATTTTTTTAGGGTGGATGGTGAGTTTCCTTATCGAAAATCCATTCTTTTATTGAATAATATATCCAAAATCACATTTGAAAAAGTCTGTTTATATTCAAGTTTTTCTGATGGTAAAGTCTTGTAAAAATCCGTAACTTCATCTTTCAGGGTGGATGTTGGGTTTCGTTTATCCATACATTTAGGAAGAATTTTTTTCTTATGCGGACATGTCTTAAAAGGATTCCAAAACCTCCTATTCACACACAGGAGAAGACCTTTTATATTAAAATATGGTTATTCACTAATACAGTTATAAAGATGATGCGTAATGTGTCTTAAATCGAAGTCCCAGTGCACATGGGTGGTACTAGCTCAGCTGGTTCTCCCAAAGGGGGAGAGTAACATTGTAATGTATCCTTGGGGAAGAGTCCTCCCTTGGGGTTGAACAAGTGTGCCAGACAGTAGGATATTGTCGATCGCAGAGGTTTTGTTTTTTTCAAATAATTATTTTGGTTGATTAAGATATTGGCACATCTGCGTCCACTGGATAATTCCATAGTGACCTTGTAGAAAGAAACAACACTATATGTCGGGAATAACGAATATATATATATATATATATATATATATATATATATATAATATAGGGTAATATCTAACGAGACCAATCGTCAGGTAGACTAGTAATCCAGGTCAGCTGGTATATATATATATATATATATATATATATAAAGATAAATCTAATGAGTCAGACGAACCTACTAAAAATTTCGTTTAATGCTCCTCAGGTCAGATCTTAGCCCTGAAGAACATTAAGCGAAACTTTTAGTAGGTTCGTCTGACTCATTAGATTTATCTTTATTATTTGCTCTACTTAGGTATTGAGCACTTTTTACTTATTAACTTTAGTCTCCTGGCGGGTTTGTATGAATATATATATCTTATATATATATGCATATAAATTGTTTTTTCTTTTGGCAAAGATATTGTAATAATAGATTAATTTTTGTTGGTAAGATTAACTTGGTCTTTTCTTTTTTACAAATTTTTTTTTCTTCCCGGTTGATGTTTGGTAGTATATTTTTACAATCAAAGTATTTGCTGTTTTTTTCTCACCGCGAGGATTTACCAACAGGTTTGGTATTATATATATATATATATATATATATATATATATAATACGTGTGTGTATGTGGGGGATATGGGATTGGGACCAGTGGGTGGAAGAAAATAACGAAATTGACGATAATTTGAAAAATCCGCTTGATATTTTTTTTTTTGAAGCGTATTAGAAATTCCCAGCATGCCTTGCACTTCCGGCCTGATATTTCCTATTCGGTTACAGCCTCAGTTTAAAAACAAAACCGTTCGCGGTCCGTATGTAAATCATCATCATCATCAAGGCGTGCTGACGGCACAGATTCCTTTGACTCTCTCTCGCCATCCGTCATTATCCCTAATCGCTCTTGGTGTGTCCTCTAGACGGCACCATGTGTCCGTACATTTTTTTTCTTTTGTTGTTGTTGTTGCTGGTCGGCCGATACTGGTGTATCTACGTGTAAGAAGTATTAGTCCGTAGTAGAACCTCGCTTACGAGTTTGGGTTTACTGCCCTGCATGTCTTTCTCGTCTTTTAGTTGGATGATATGTGTGATGGGAGGTAAGTGGCCATACACATGCTGTTTTTGTTTTTGTAGAGTGCTGCTACTTCCGGGATGTTAAAGAAAGTAGGCAGTATCCTTGTACAGTTCCCATCTAGCGTTTTCTCTGCCATCGTTTCGGTAGAGTCCAAGTAGTTCAGTAGGTGGTTTTAATAATACGCTAAAAAGGGGGTTTCATCTCGTCTGTGTGGTGTTTGTATATCAGCAAAGTGTAAATATGGATTGCACACCAGGAAGAATTATAGACCAAATTGGACTTGACAAATTTTCAAGATAAACAACGATTTATATTGACAACTTACACCATTTTTTTTTGTTTGAACCCCCCCTCCAAAAAAAAAAAACCCAAAAAACCTACAAAAGACCTACCAACGACATTACGTACGCTATGTTATCGGAAACTATTTTTATTTCATTTTACAGATTTGATCATTTTTTGTGGCTGATATAATCCCATTGTTAACTTATTTTGACTTCCGAACATTCATTTCCTGACCCCACCCCTGTCGGCGAGGATTAGAATACGCTCAATGTATCCCCCACGAGGCTTAAGACCCACCATGCAAAGGTAAGTAAGTCGTCGGGGTGGCCTAAAATCGGTATCAGCCGATCAACCAGCGAGTCTATCCCCTTTTCACCAGCGCTAGACCAAGGAGACCGTTTTTGCGTCTGAAATGGAGCACCACACCTACCATCAGCTCCTTACTTTACCACACAGATCCCTGGGCTATTTATACAGCTGAGTTGGCGACGGAGCTGTATCGAACTAGGAACCTTGTGGTTTCTAGCCGAACGCTCTGCCGACTGAGCTAAACCGGCCCACGCAAAGGTATGTACTGGGTATCACATACATAGACATGTACATTAGGGTAGGTCGATTTTTAACTTTAAAAAAATATCAGATTCTCTCAAATGACGAAAGTTGTATATTGGTATGATTAATACTGATACCAAAAACGAAGTCTCTTGCTTGTGCCAATGTTTGAGGAAATAGCATCAAATATCGTCTACACCAAAATTAATCGTTTTTGCAACATTAGAAATTGGTTAGAAAATTAAGTGATTTAAATATCTAAAACAAAAAAATTTTTTAAAACTAAACGAAAAAAATATAACTAGAATTCAAATTGAAAT
>CM042151.1:589705-594705 GCA_023376005.1 Doryteuthis pealeii
AGAACATGCAATTGTATTTATATATACAACAAAATAGTGGTTTACAGTGTGAATGGAAAGGCTAATTTGCATATTGATCTTAAAAATTGATTTTAATAAATATATGCTTAGTATTATTGATTTCTAATTGTTTGGTTTTATTTTATTGAATATGAGCAAAAATCTCGGGATAAATCTTAAAAGAAATCCATTTACAAGAAGATATAACTAATATTATTCTTTACTTCCTATTTTAACTAAATAGTTAAATTAGGAAAATTTACCAATGAAAGAGGGGAGTAATGGAAAATGATGGAAGAGTTAGTTTCAAAGTTGTTCTAATTTTCAATCATACCCCCTCTTTTCCAAATCTTATCTGCATTCTTATTCAGTTTCATTAGCCTTTCTAATTTAATATGATATTTTATTATGTTAAAACTTAAATACTTGCACCCGGAGGGGGCATATATTTGCTAGTATATATAAAGATAAATCTAATGAGTCAGACGAACCTACTATTAGTTTCGCTTAATGCTCTTCAGGGCTAAGATCTGACTTGGTCTTTTCTTTTTTTCAAACATTTTTTTTCTCCCCGGTTGATGTTTGGTAGTATATTTTTACAATCAAACTATTTGCTGGGTTTTTTCTCACCACAAGGATTTACCAACACGCTTGGTATATTATATATATATATATATATATATATATAATTACCGTACGGGGAAGAGGATTGGCGAACGAAAGTTCATTCGGGTCTCAAACCCGGCCAGGGGTAGCTGTTAATTGTATAACCACACTGATGAGAAGTGATACTTCGAAACACGTTGAATAATTGTTTCTATCTATCTACCTTGGTCTGTCTGTCAATTCCTTCAATATCTATGTATCTATCTCTGTCTATCAAGTTATAAAGAAGATGCGTTCAATATCTATCTTTAATATATATATATATATATATATATATATATATACTAGACAAAACGTTACCCATTGGGTCACCCATTCAGCTCTAGGGAGATAATTGAGATTAGGGAAAAGGGAGTTAGCAAAGCGAATAAGATTTTTTTAAAAGACGGCCGGACGAAACCTTAAAATCATTTTGTTAGCTTTCTAAGAAAGGAAATGTTTGACCTCATTTAAGCAACAGGTTGCTGGTTGTGAAATTTAACAGAGATACATTTCAAATTCTCTCCCCCCTCTCTCTCTCTCTACTCTCCAGAGAAACTAACATTATATAACGAGGAGGTAGTCAAGAGATACATAGAGGGAAAGAAAGAGTTAGACACAGAGTAAAGTAAGAGATTGGTCGGTTTTTGACTTAATTGCAAATTACGACTAATTAGAACCAATTAAAACAATTTTTCTTCAAACATAATTCAATCCTAAAAGTAAGGAATAATTTAGTATAATTTTCGTGTCATTAAACTAAACAGTATAAAAGCCTTTAGCAAGCAAAAGTTGATTAATTCAGCTTTAGTATAATATATTGTATATATATATATATATATATATATATATATATATATATATATATATATATATTTACATAAACGTTAAACAAGCCACAGTTTTAAAAAAAACAAACAATTTTTAGCTTTACATTTCCCATCGCGTGAAAAACGCTTCATATAAACGCTAAAAAATTTGTTTTTTAACATCTCAACCATTTCACGACTGGTTTTTGACATCTCAACCATTGATCTCATCTGATGATTGGATTACCACGAAACTTTAAGTTATGAGTGTAAAACCATAATATTACCATTGATTATATATATATATATATATATATATATATATATAAGGTGTATTAAAAAGTACAGTAGTAATAGATATTAAGATAAAGTTTTTTATATAGACTAGCCAAAAAATAAAAATTATTTTGAATATTTTACACAAAATCGTAGGTGTTTAGTTATTTGTAAACTTTTTAGTTAAATTCTTGCTACTATAAAAAAGCTCTAGAGTAAAAAGTAATTAACAAAACGAATATATAATACCTATGTAAATAATATATTATAATATTTATTAAAACTTATTTAAAAAAAAACAACAAAAAAACAATATGTACCGTTTAATGTTGTATATTCAAATGCTACGTAAACAGTGACACAGTTTCGGTTACTGACAACGAATCTCCATAATTAGTATTAATAGATAAGAATTCCAAATTTTCATTTTCAGACGACGGAGAATGCCTTTTATGTTATAAAAATGTTATCTGCAAAATAAAGAAGATGCGTAATGTGTCTTGATTCGAAATCCCAATGGATGTGGGTGCTGCGAGCTAAACTTACTCTCCCGTGAGAGAGAGTAACATTGTAATATATCCTTGGGGAAGTGTCCCCCCCTTCGGGTTTGAACAAGTGTGCCAGATAGTTGGGATTATCGATTGTAGTGGTTTTTAAAAAAAAATAATTATTTAAGTTGATTAAGATACTGGCACATCTGCATCAATTAAATATTTCCTTAGTGACCTTGTGGCAAGGAACGATACTATTTCTCGAGAATAACGAATTCTATCTATCTATGTTGTTCTGTCAATTCTTCAGTATCTATCTATCTTGGTCTGTCTGTCATTCCTTCAGTATCTATCTATCTATCTAATTGGTCTGTCTGTCATTCTTCAGTATCTATCTGGTCTGTCTGTCAATTCTTCTATCTATCTATCTTGGTCTGTCTGTCAATTTCTTCAGTATCTATCTATCTTGGTCTGTCTGTCAATTTTCAGTATCTATCTATCTTGGTCTGTCTGTCAATTTCTCAATATCTAACTATCTATCTTGGTCTGTCTGTCAATTCCTTCAATATCTAACTATCTATCTTGGTCTGTCTGTCAATTCCTTCAATATCTAACTTCTATCTGGTCTGTCTGTCAATTCCTTCAATATCTAACTATCTATCTTGTCTGTTGTCAATCCTTCAATATCTATCTGTCTGTCAATTCCTTCATCTAACTATCTATCTTGGTCTGTCTGTCAATTCTTCAATATCTAACTATCTATTTGGTCTGTCTGTCAATTCCTTCAATATCTAACTATATTTGGTCTGTCTGTCAATTCCTTCAATATCTATCTATCTATCTTGGTCTGTCTGTCAATTCTTCAGTAACTATCTGTCTATCTATCTATCTTGGTCTGTCTGTCAATTCCTTCAGTATCTATCTATCTTGGTCTGTCTGTCTGTCAATTTCTTCAATATCTATGTATCTATCTCTTTCTATTTGCCAAGTCGTTCAATATCTATCTATCTATCTATCTTGGTCTTTCTGTCTGTCAATTCCTTCAATATCTACGTATCGATCTCTGTCTATCAATTCGTTCAATATCTATCTATCTATCTTGGTCTGTCTGTGTCAATTTCCTCAATATCTATGTATCTATCTCTGTCTATTTACTAATTCGTTCAATATCTATCTATCTATCTATCTATCTTGGTCTTTCTGTCTGTCAATTCCTTCAATATCTATCTATCAATTTAGACAATAGAAAAATAAAGTATTCGATAAATATGAATTTATTCTATCAATCTATCTATGTAAAAAAAAAAGAAAAAAAAAACAATGTTGAAATTCCGTCTCTCGGGTTGACTTCAAAATGTGTCATTTCCGTCAAAATCGCACGAAATTATCCAATGATTGATGATCTTAGTGCGACATCTTAATGAGGTCGAAGTTTTTTTCTTCAGCCTAAGCCACAACGTAAATCGATTATCAAAAATACCTGTGGCCATGAAAAGGCTGTATCTTTTATATTTTTTCCACAAAATACATCCGTCTAATTATGTCAAAATTGCTAAAAAATGTCGGGTAATGATGATATGACAGTCTACACTCCCAACTTTATAATGGACTCTCCCGTCGATTTTCGACGTATGAGGGTTCACACACACAATGAACTCCCACACGGAATTTGTTTATAGTCGTGAAAGCTTGTGTTGGACCATCCACACTTTTTGGCACAGTCGATAGGAAAGAATTGGTGCATCAAGGGTTGCCACAAACCCATCAACGACCGACCTCAGGAATGTTTTAATTCAGAGTTATCCCTCTCCTAGACTGGTTACCTAACCAAGGCTGAAGGGCCCAGTCTGCCCTACTATTTAACCCATAGCTGGAGGGAGAATATATGGATTCATACCTTTCCCAAGGGTATTAGCGCTATGGGAAATGCCAACAGCTTCGTCTAGGAATTGAACTCGAATCGACGAGTCCATTTTCCACGACTCTAACCACTAACCCACGCGCCTCCCAACTTATATATAAGATAAATCTAACGAGTCAGACAAACCTACTAAAAGTTTCGCTTAATGCTCTTCAGGGATAAGATCTGACTATAGAGTGGATGATCTTAGCCCTGAAGAACATTAAACGAAACTTTTAGTAGGTTGTCTGACTCATTAGATTTATCTTTATATATATATATATTATATATATATATATATATATATATATGATTATTATGAAATAAAAGAAAATTAATCCGACAGTGTGAATTTGATATATTGAAAAAAACAAATGATGTTTACTAATTCTTGGGATCATCAGGAGAGAATGTGCACCGTTTCGGGGCCTTCCTCTCAACGGTTTTAACTGCACATCGCCCCCCCCCTCACTGATGTGAGGTCCCTCTGAATATCTGTATCGACCGTATGTAATAGATCGGTCTTCAACAAAAGTAAAACGGGATGAAATGACCGTTAGAAGAAGAATGCGCAAACAGAACGCTGTTAGTCAAAGTTGGAATTTTTCAAAAAATGCGCTGTCTGTATTAAAAATAAATAAATTTTTTTAGAATAAAATTAAGAAGCAACAAGTAAAGCAAGAACTTAGACGATCATGGCCGGAATAGAAAGAGATGAAGAAGTAAAGATCCAACATGGCGACTAGACAAAGAACAACCAAGTAAGTTACACGACTCTCTATCTGTCTATCCCTCTCTGGTGTCTCTGATGCATCTACTACTCTCTCTATCACTCGAAGACTATCACTCTTGTGTATATACCCAACGAGGGCATATGAG
>CM042151.1:599705-660148 GCA_023376005.1 Doryteuthis pealeii
TTAAAAAAAAAAAAAAATTTTAAACCAAAAATTTGGAGGAAAAAAAAAAAAAAAAAAAATAAATAAAATAAAATAAAAAGAAACGCTATAATATAAGTTTATTTTATGTTGGTTAAGTCATAATCGCCTTTGTAAAGTTTACTCGGACTGGTGCCATGATCTGACTCAGGGTGGGGGGGGGGGGGAATCTACGAGCAAATGGACAAACTTTGACCTGCAGTGCTTACTGAATTGCCCTCCTAATTTTACTTCGATACACAGAACCTATCTATCGCGAGGGAGTATTTCCCCTTTTCACTAGCGTATATCAATACGCTTATTATCATATTGCAACGGTAAAGTGGGGAACTGAGAGGAGCTTCACCCCAGCAAAAGATCTGTCTGGCTAAAAGGGAATAACTCCCTCGCCAAATTTACTCACTACTATATGCATGTACAGGTGTTTCATAGAAACACAGACATATACACACACACACACACACACATATATATATATATAAAAATAAAAGAGAGAGAGAGAGAGAGAGAGAGAGGCGCGTGGGATAATGGTTAGAGTCGTAGGAAATGGACTCGTCGACCCGAGTTCAAATCCTGGACAAGGCTGATTGAATGACATATAGCTCTTATACCCTTGGGAAAAATATGAATCCAACTATATTCCCTCAAGCTATGGGTAAATAGTAGGGCAGACTAAGCTCTTCAGCATTGGTTAGGTAACCTATCTCGAAGAAGGAAAACTCTGAATCAAACCTGCTCGTGCGGAGGGGTTGTGTGTATGTGTGTGTTGTATATATATATATATCAACAGATACTCGGAATTTCAGATGATGAGCCATGTCTCAAGCGGCCCCTTTTCGAAAGGGTAAAGAAGTGTGTTGACCACAAGGAGGACTATAATGAACCTCATTTGGTTACATTCCATGAAAGTATCTTGGTCAGCTAGAACTTTTCAGCCGACCCTCATTTAAACATCATTAGGTCACATTCCTTGAGAGCATCTTGGTCAGATTAAGACATTTTCAGCCGACCCTCATTTAAACATCATTAGGTCACATTCCTTGAGAGTATCTTGGTCAGGTTAAGACCTTTTCAGCCGACCCTCATTTAAACATCATTAGGTCACATTCCTTGAGAGTATCTTGGTCAGGTTAAGACCTTTTCAGCCGACCCTCGTTTAAACCTCATTAGGTCACATTCCTTGAGAGCATCTTGGTCAGCCTCTGAACTTTTCAACCACACCCTCGTATCTATGGATATAGATATAGAGATATATGCGGTGGGTCTGAATGAAAGAGTGCAGTTTGAATTTCAAATTTACTAAACGCCTCTGAGGAGCGAATAAACAGGAATGAAAAGAGCAGGTGCGTGAATTGTATAGAAAATACTTAGATGATTATGGAAGATAATGAAACCGGTATATTACGCCTCGCGCAAATTCCATTTGTTTTCTCTGATTTATATCGATTTTTCTGAGCATTATTCTCAAAACTTTACAAATTTTCAACACTTTTGCCCCCCCCCCCCCATTCCTATATATATATATATAATTTTGAAATTCAAAAAATCAACCAAGCAAATAGGCATAAAATACTTTTTCACTTCTGGATCCTTTTCACTAAAATCGAGTAAAAAGTGCCCAATTTAGAGAGCCAAATAGACGATTAAATACAAGTGGTTGGCATTAAATGACCCACAGAGGTTGATATGCCGTTAAACAAAACTCAAACTCAAATACGAATGTTTTAAAAAAATACGAACAGTTCAAAATATACCGACTATAAAAGTAAAAGTAAGTAAAGTCGTCGGGGTGGCCTGAAGTCGGTATCAGCCAATCAGCGAGGGAGTATTTCCCCTTTTCACTAACGCTAGACCAAAGAGATTGTTTTTGCATCTGAGGTGGAGCGCCACACCTACTATCAGCTCCTTACTTTACCGCACAGATACATGTGCTACTCACACGCTGAGTTGGCGACTATACCGACTATAGTTTCTCGCATTAGTGCGAATCTTCAGGGTGTATATATATATATATATATTATATATTATATATATATATATATATATATATATATTGTGTGTGTGTGTGTGTGTGTGTGTACGCTCAAAAAAAAAAAATATAACAGCTTGTTAAGTTTTTTTCTTTGAAAGATAAATATTGCTCTGTATATAATTTAATTTATTGATTATTATACATTGAGCCCTTTTTAGGGATTCATAAAAAAAAAAAAACTTGTATGCGCATATATGTTTGCACCTACAAGAGTATACTATTATTATTATTACTGCTCTATGTCTTTAATATATTGAGCACTTTGATTATTTACTGATGCCACTGCAACAGAAAAGTTAAAGCGCCAATTGGAATAATATATATTGGATACTATATATATATATATATGAATAGTATATATATATATGAATATAAATATATATATATGAATATATATATATCATATATATATATATAGAATACACACATTTATATATATATATGACACACACACACACACACCACACACACACACATATATGATACACACACACACACATATATATATATGATATACACACACACACACACATACATAATATATAATATATGAATACACACACACACACACATATATATAATAATACAACACACACACACACATTATATATATATGAATACACACACACACCACACACATATATATATATATACCACACACACACACACACATATATATATATGAATAACACACACACACACACATATATATATATGAATACACACACACACACACATATATATATATGAATACACACACACACACACATATATATATATGAATACACACACACACATATATATATATGAATACACACACACACACAATATATATATATGAATACACACACACACACATATATATATATGAATACAACACACACACACCAATTATATATAATACACAACACACACCAATATATATATATGAATACACACACACACATATATATACACACACACACACACATATATATATATGAATACACACACAACACACACACATATATATATGAATACACACACACACACACATATATATAATGAATACACACACACACAACATATATATATGAATACACACACACATATATATATGAATAACACACACACACACATATATATATGAATACACACACACACACATATATATATATATATATATGAATACACACACACACACATATATATATGAATACACACAACACACACAAACACATATATATATGAATACACACACACACACATATATATATATATGAATACACCACACCACACACACCACATATATATATGAATACACACACACACACACACATTATTATATATATATATATACATATATAGTGAGAGATAAATGAACATCATATATATAATATATAATATATATAATATATATATAAATTTTTCCATTCAGTTAAGTGCAAATTGAAAGAAGGGAGGCTGGCAACAGCCGTCGTTCCCTGAAAATACTCGCAAAGTAGCCACAAAAAAAAAAAAAAAACAAAAAAAAAAACAATTAAAATAAAATAAAAAAACTTCCACATGCAAATTCAACAACCTCAACCTTCTGCTTTAAGAAACAAAACAAGAACAAAATTGAAAGAAAAGGGAAAGAAATTTAAAAAAACAAACAGACAAATAAATAAACAGTAAATAAATAAATTAGTGCAATCAAAATGAAATAAGCAGGAAGCGGAAGTTAAAAGAAAAAAAAATAAGAAAGATGGCGGCAATTTCCCGGGAGGGCAGGTGTTTCTTCATGGTAGGCATTGGCGTCATGCTCATTTTGTTTAGGAGTTTATTTTGTTTTGTTTAGTTTCGTACTATTTTCTTGAAGTGGGTTGTGGGTTTCTGCTATCGGTAATGACTCTTACGTTCTTTCTTTCTTTTCTTCTTACTTTCTTTTCTCTTTCTCTTTTTTCTTTCTTTCTTTCTTTCTTTTTTTTTTGTTTTGTCTTGTTTAGTTCTCCATTTTCAAATAGCCTAACTTCGATAAATTCGGATCACATCGAAGGAAAAGTAGGTAGATGTAAAAGGGAAGAAAAAGATAGAGAAAGAGTTTTTGGTGTGTGTGTGTGTGTGTGTGAGTGAGAGAGAGAGAGGGAGAGAGAGAGAGAGAGAGAGAGAGAAAGAGAGAGAGAGGGGGTGGAGAAATAAAAGAATTAAAGAACTAAGGAGAAACAAATGCAAAAATAGAGATGGAGAAAGACAGTGAGATAGTTTGTGGTGTGTGTTTGAAATAGATAGATAGATAGAGAGAGAAGATAGATTGATAGAGGGGAAAAAGTGATAGAGGAGAAAGTGACAGAGAGAAGGGGAGAGACAACTGAGGAAAAAGATACAGAGAACAAAAGACAAAAAGGAGAGAAGGAGAGAGAGAGAGAGAGAGAGAGAGAGAGAGAGAGAGAGAGAGAGAGAGAGAGAGAGAGAGAGGAAGGGATAGAGAAGATACATTGATAGAGGAAGAGAGAGACAGAGAACTGAGAAAGATACAGAGAACAAAAAAGACAAGAGAGAGAGAGAGAGGAGAGAGGGACAGACAGACAGACAGGAAAGCGAAAAAAAAAAAAGCAAAAAGAAAAAGCAAAGTTATCATAAAGAATTATTCTCAAGAGGTAAGTGAAGGAAACAGAAAGAGAAAAATGGAGACAAGAAGCAAACGAAGACAGATGAAAATGTAAGCTAATATATACTAATCCATTACTTATTTACTTATATATACTAATACATGTATGGAAGTGAAACATGGACCCTGTATTCCCACCAAGAGCGGCGGCTAAATACCATCTACCTTCGCTACCTTAGACGTATACTGGGCATCACCCGAAGGAACACGATCATTAACACATCAGTTCTAGAGAGAGCTCAACTCCCCAGCTTGTGTTCTCTACTGAGACAGCGTCGTCTCCGATGGCTGGGTCATGTTCGCCGGATGGATGATGGACGAATCCCGAAGGATATCCTCTAGGCAGAGCTTTCGACTGGTAAGAGACAGATTGGTCACCTCCATCTGCGTTTCAAGGATGTCTACAAGAATGATCTCAAGGGCTTTGGCATTGCCCCTTCCAACTGGGAAAATTTGGCTTAGGACCGCCCTCGGTGGCGGCAGGCTCTTTGTTGAGGACTGTTCATGTCTAAAGTCACCCTGATGCAACACCATGAAGCTAAGAGGTCCAGGTGAAAGCAGCAGCCACAAATCACCGGCTCATCAACATCTTCAGGTACAGCTTTCAAATGCGACATCTTTGGTCGTGAATGTTTTTCAAACATTGGGTTTCAGTCACAGGAGGCGCTGTAACTTCAGGGACACAAAAAACTTTATTATAGTCTTCCGAGACTGAAATGCCAGTATACTAATACATTAATTATATACTAATATATACTCGATTCGAGTTCAATTCCTAGACGAAGCTGTTGGCATTTCATATAGCGCTAATACCATTGGGAAAGGTATGAATCCATATATTCTCCCTCCAGCTATGGGTTAAATAGTAGGGCAGACTGGGCCCTTCAGCCTTGGGTAGGTAACCAGTCTAGGAGAGGGATAACTCTGAATTCAAAATTCCTGAGGTCGGTCGTTGATTGGGTTTGTGGCAACCCTTAATGCACCAATTCTTTCCTATCGACTGTGCCAAAAAGTGTGGATGGTCCAACACAAGCCTTCACCACTATAAAAAAATCACTGTGTGGGTGTTCATTGTGTGTGTGAACCCTCATGCGTCGAAAATCGACGAGAGAGAGAGAGAGAGTCCATAATATACTAATAAGTTTCTTATAATAAAAAAACAAAAAACAAAACAAAAACAACATACTTTCGTTTGTGGAAAGAAACAACTCGAATCCATTTTTAAAAGAATCTTAGTTTAGTTTGGCACAAGGCCAGCAGTAGAGGGGCATCAGGTGAGAATCGAACACATTTAACAATGGAATGTTGGCCTAACTCGCTAATGATTACACTATGCAAGTTTTTTGATACCAACCACCAAAAAAAAAAAAAAAAAAGAAAGTAGTGTAGACGAGGTTTGGCAAAGAAGCTGCAAGTACTTAGGAAGATGGAGATGAAACACGGAATTAAACATGAATTTTCTTTAGAATAGTCTCTTTGGCATTCAGCACTTTCCTTATCTTTCTATGTCCCTCATTTCATCTCTCAGTCCTCAATCCTCCCCTCTCTCTCTATATATATACATATATATAACTAAATGGAATAATATATATATATATATATATATAAGTAATCCACAGACACGTGTTTCGACTTATCAAGTCTCTTCAGTGTGGATAGACATTTTGTGAGCAACTTACAGCCGGGATAGAAATCCGATCGTTTCAGTATCAGTCGGACAGCTTAACCGCTTGGCTATCGTCACCCACAGAATGCGAGGCGGATTTTAACTGTTTTAATACACACATCTGTATGTAAAGGCCGTCATAGAGTGCTCAATCCCTTTTTATAGGAGAGCGTGTGTGTGTCTCTCTCTCTCTCTATATATATATATATATAATCATGATCTATGTATATATCTATCTATCTATAGGCGGTTTCTGTCACGAAAGTGAAAGCAGAAACCGAAATATTTATCTTTGCTTTCATTGTCTGTTTTTCGTTTTTATTTTATTCATTTTTTTTATTTCTTTAAACTCTAGGTCAGGTTGTTTTTTAATCACTTTATCATTATTATTATTATTATTATCATTATCCTTATCATTAATTATTATTATTCTGGCGGACCTCGGCTGCAAAATTACATTTTTATTGTTCTCTCGTCTATTGTTGTCTATCGTGCCAGCTGATGCATTTTTGAATGCATTTCAAACTTAAAAGCACCAACAACTGTTAAAACTTTCAAGACAAAAATACAAAAACCCAAACAAACATAAAAACAAACACATAAAACAAAAAAACAAACAAAAGAAAAACTTTTTTTGTTTCTTCAAAACTGTTCAACGTTTCTATCGATGAACCAATCGATCTTTTCACTAATAGGGAATAACATCCAAAGAATAAAATACCGAAGTTATATATATATATATATATATATATATATATATATATATATATATATATATATATGTGTGCGTGTGTGTGTGTGTGTTACCTGCCAGTCTTGTAGGTTTTCAATGCAAATTAACAGTTCTACGGCTGATGGCATTGTATATTCTTTGAAGATACGAGAGAATTTCACACACACACACACACACACACACACACACACACATATATATATATATATATATATAGATAGATAGATAGATAGAGAGAGATAGGTCATATATATAGATAGCTCACACACACACATATACACACACATATAATATATAGATAACTCACACACACACACACACATATACAACACACACATATATATATATATATATATATATATAGATAGATAGATAGAGAGAGATAGGTCCATATAGATAAGCTCACACACACACACACACATATACATCACACACACACACATATACACAACACATACATACACACACATACATATATATATATATATAATATTATATATATATATATATATATAGCGAGAGAGAAATACACTGAAACATCATATTTATATATATTGATGGATGATATGTTGTGTTTCTTTGATCAGATTCAACCAAAATGAAGAACTCAAGCGTACATATAAAAATTTGCGTATATATTTATAAAAAATAAAATAGCATACAGTAAACATAGTCATTAAATAATACACAAATCTTAGCAACCCTCTAAAAAATAATAGACTCTCCTAATCTGAAAATGCAATAGATAAAAGAACGAACCCCCCAAAGACCCCATAAAAGTACAATCCCCCGATGACGACCGACAAAACGGTTGAAAGCGCTAGGGTAAAGAATATGGGACAATTCCTATACCAGCTGGATCCCGAACTAAGAAAAAAACTAGACGACTAGAAAAACTCCAGATAAAGATCACGAAAAAAGAACTATTCGTGGTTTATATATATATATATATATATATATATATATATATATGAGGAAAAATGAGTAAAGAAAAGAAATGTAAATGGATAAAATGAATTTGATCGATATCACATTAATCGATATCACTTACACAGGTGTTTCGGTCAGTTTATGTGTGTGAAAAATTTCGCACACATAGAAGAATCGACCTTCATCAGAGTGAACATTTATTTTGAAATGAAGGTCGATTCTTCTATGTGTGCGAAATATTTTCACACACATAAACTGACCGAAACACATGTGTAAGTGATATCGATTAATGTGATATCGATTAAATTCATTTTATCCATTTACATTTCTTTTCTTTACTCATTTTTCCTCATATTGTCGGATTCAATTCCTTTTCCATTTTTACACATATATGTATATATATCTTTAAAAGGAAGGAAAACCTCAACACCGTTATTCCATGATAAATTTATTTCGACCAAAATTAGAGCCTTTATAAATCTAAGTTGATTTGACCAAGCTCTCCAAATCAAGTCTCATCAGATGGATAATCATCAATAATTTGAATTGCATAACAGAAACATTTTCCTCAATGTAGAATCATTTTCCCTCTCAAAAAAACGTTTTTATAAAATGTATACATTAAAAGACTGTCACTATGCTGTTATGCAATTCAAATTATTGATGATTATCCATCTGATGAGACTTAAATTGGGGAGCTTTGTTAAATCAACTTAGATTTATAAAGGCTCCAATTTTGGTCGAAATAAATTTATTATGGAATAACGGTGTTGAGTTTTTCCTTCCTTTTAAAGATAAATATTGCTCTGTGTATAATCTAAAAATATAATTATATATTGAGCTTTCTGTAGTGAATTAAAGATTCACTGTATTTGTACATACTGGATCATACAATAATAATACAGTGTGTCTTAGAAATCACATATAGAATCAGCCTTTACTACCAGGTTTTGGATATCTCACATCTCTCTCTCTCTTTCTATATATATATATATATATATATATATATATATATATATATATATATATATATATACACTAGCAAATATATGCACCCTCCGGGTGCAAGTATTTAAGTTTTAATATAATAAAATATCATGTTAAATTAGAAAGGCTAATAAAACTGAATAAGAATGCAAATAAAAACTTTTCGAACAGAGGGGGGTATGATTGAAAAATAGAACAACTTTGAAACTAACTCTTCCATCATTTTCCCTTACTCCCGTTTTTCATTAGTAAATTTTCCTAATGTAACTATTTAGTTAAAATAGGAAGTAAAGAATAAAATTACAGTTATTTCTTCTTGTTAATGGATTTCTTTTAAGATTTATCCCCGAGATTTTTGCTCATATTCAATAAGATAAAACCAAACAATTAGAAATCAATAATACTAAGCACATATTTATCCAAATCACATTTTTAATATCAATATGCAAATAAGCCTTCCCATTCACACTGTTATCCGCTATTTTGTTGTATATATAAATACAATTGCATGTTGTTAGTATGTAGATATGGTCAACAGTCTTAATGATGTAAAACAATTTTATTAATAATTGAGGTTTAAATAAAAATAAAATCATGGCGAATGTGATGTAAATAACTAAGGGAATTGTGACTTGTATTGTAATATAGTTTCGGTTACAGACAGACAAACCCACAATCTCCATTATAATAAGATATATTCGTGGGTCGTTCAAAAGGTTATTATCTTCACCCAGAAAGAAGTGCCACTTCTTATAAAACTAGAAAAACTATTTCAGTTTTATATCTTAACTTCGTGCACGTGATACCCATACATAGGTGGGAGGTGTGAGAGAAATATAAAAATTGACTAAATTCAGGTCTGAGTAGCCATTAAATATCTGGAGGAGGTTATATGAAAATTGTATTGCGATTAGATTTTGTTCTAAAAAAAATCTAACTCGGAATTTTTGCATCACTTAAAAAGCTATTATCATTCTCAGTGATATCTAAGAGAAAATTTCATTGGCTAGAAGAAAAAAATCAGATTATTCGGAATCTATCTATCTATCTGTTTCAACTTGTTTTTCAGCTTATCTATTTATCTATATATCTTGCTACCTACCTATCTATATTGCTATCAATCTATCTATCTATCTCAATGTGTTCATATCTATCTATCCATCTATCTCAGTGCGTTCATATCTATCTATCTCTCTCAGTGTGTTCATATCTATCTTGCAATCTATCTATCTATCTATATATCTATCTATCTATATATCTACCTATCTATATATCTACCTATCTATCTATCTATATATCTACCTATCTATCTATCTATATATCTACCTATCTATCTATCTATATATCTACCTATCTATCTATCTATATATCTACCTATCTATCTATCTATCTATATATATCTTGTTATCTATCTATATATATATCTTGTTATCTATCTATATATATATCTTGTTATCTATCTATATATATATCTTGTTATCTATCTATATATATATATCTTGTTATCTATCTATATATATATATCTTGTTATCTATCTATCTATCTATATATCTTGTTATCTATCTATCTATCTATATATCTTGTTATCTATCTATCTATCTATATATCTTGCTATCTATCTATCCTTTAAGCTTGTTTTTCAGCTTATCTATCTCAGTGTGTTCATATCTATCTATGCATCCATCTATATATATATATATCTTGTAATTTATCTATATATCTTGCTATCTATCTATCCCAATGTCTTTATATCTATCGATCTATCTATCTGCTAGCTAGCTATGTGTTTCTGCTTGTGCATCTATCTATCTCATTGTCTTGTATCTATCTATGTATCGATCTATCTATCCTTTAATCTTGTTTATCTATCTATCTCTTTCAGCTTGTTTTTCAGTCTATCTAATATATCTATCTATCCTTTAAGCTTGTTTTTCAGTCTATCTATCTATCTCTTTCAGCTTGTTTTTCAGTCTATCTATCTATCTATCCTTTAAGCTTGTTTATCTATCTATCTATCTATCCTTTAAGCTTGTTTAATCTATCTAGCTTGTTTTTCAGTCTATCTATCTATCTATCCTTTAAGCTTGTTTATCTAATCTATCTCTATCCTTTAAGCTTGTTTATCTATCTATCTATCCTTTAAGCTTGTTTATCTATCTATCTATCCTTTAAGCTTGTTTATCTATCTATCTATCCTTTAAGCTTGTTTATCTATCTATCTATCTCTCTCTTTCAGCTTGTTTTTCAGTCTATCTATATATCTATCTATCCTTTAAGCTTGTTTATCTATCTATCTATCTCTTTCAGCTTGTTTTTCAGTCTATCTATATATCTATCTATCCTTTAAGCTTGTCTATCTATCTATCTATCTCTCTAGATAGATAGATAGATAAATAGCTAGCTATGTGTTTCACCTTGTGTATCTATCTATCTCAATGTGTTCATATCTATCTATCCTTTAAGCTTGTTTATCTACCTATCTGTTTGTTTCAGCTTGTTTATCTATCTATAAGTCTATCTGTTTCAGTTTGTTTATCCGTCTATCTCAATGTGTTCATATCTATCTATATATCCTTTAAGCTTGTTTATCTACCTATCTGTTTCAGCTTGTTTATCTATGTATCTATCTATTGTAGAAATCAAAATAACAACCTTTTTATTCCCAATCACAAAACGCCTTTGTCATTATTATGACTTTCACTTTCATAGATTTGCCTCATATCGAAAAGATTCACTGGTTTTTATTTACGTCAAAGTCACCGGCGATGATTTCTTTGAAGTTGGTTCTATTCTAAATATGAGGAAAAATTGGTTTTGATTTCCTCAACACAATTCGGCTCGCTTCTTTTCTCCAAGAATCGAAGCCACAAATGAAGAATCAAGGATTTTGTTTGTCATCACGCAAAAGAATTGAAAAACTCAACAAAACAAACAAAACAAAAAAGAAAAAAAAAAAAAAAGAAAAAAATTGAAAAGAAAGAAAGAAATAACAAAAATGGCCGAATTGGTTTTAATGTTACTGTTTTGTTGCTAATGTATGCATATAAACACAGACATATACGCACTTATATATACAAATACATACATAAATACATATGAATTAATGTACTTATATATATATATATATATATAATATATGTTTGTGTATATACATATATATTAGGCTGTTATCGTAGTATATATATATTATATATATATATATGTTTGTGTATATACATATATATTAGGCTGTTATCGTGAGTATATATATATATATATATATATATGTTTGTGTATATACATATATATTAGGCTGTTATCGTGAGTATATATATATATATATATATATATATATATATATATATATATATATATATATGTTGTTGTATATACATATATATTAGGCTGTTATCGTGAGTATATATATATATATATATATATGTTTGTGTATATACATATATATTAGGCTGTTATCGTGAGTATATATATATATATATATATATATATATATATATATATATATATGTTTGTGTATATACATATATATTAGGCTGTTATGAAAGTAAAATACGTTTTAAGTTAAAAAAATATATCTGTTATCGTGAGTATATATATATATATATACATATATTATATATATATATATTATATATATACTAGCAAATATATGCACCCTCCGGGTGCAAGTATTTAAGTTTTAATGTAATGAAATATCGTATTAAATTAGAAAGTCTAATAAGAATGCAGATAAAAAGCATTGAAACAGAGTGGGGGTATAATAGAAAAATAGAAATGAAACTTACTCTTCCATCACTGCCGTCTTTCATTGCTGAATTTTAGTTATTTAACTATTTAGTTAAATTAGGAAATGGATTTCATTTAAGATTCATTGGAGAGATTTTTGCTTATATTTCATTAAAATAAAACCAAACAGTTAGAAATCAATAATACTAAGCACATATTTAATAAAATCGCATTTTTAATATCAATATGCAAATTAGCCTTCCCGTTCACACTGCAAACCGCTATTTTTTTGTATATATAAATACAATAGCATGTTATTAGTATGCAGATATGGACAACACTAATAAAAAGGTGAAGCAATTTTATTAATAATTGCGGTTTAAATATAAATAAAATCATGAAGAATGTGATGTAAATAACTATGTTAATTGTGACTCGATTAGTAATATAGTTTCGGTTACAGACAGAAAAACACACAATCTCCATTATAATAAGATTATATATATATATATATATATATATATATATATATATATATATATATATGTGTGTGTGTGTGTCTGAAAGGTAAAATGGATATAAATCTGACAATATGTGTAGAAAGTTTTGTAGAAAAAATAATATTTATTTCGTTTACAATGTTGCTTTGATAAAGACCGCATACGGTCGAAACAGATTTCTGTCAGCAAAACTTTAAACATCTTGTTTTTTTTACAAAACTTTATATATATATATATATATATATATATATATACAACAGTGTATGGTTTTCACTATCTAACTTAATGAGTCAATATTTGCGGTATTGTTAGAAGATTATATATATATATATATATATATATATATACTTGATAATAATTATTCTTTTTTGCTTGAAATGTAGTTATTTTTAGAATACATTAATATATATATATATATATATATATATATATTATATATATTTGCTAGTGGGCGATTGAACATCTATGTCTCGATACATCTCTGTGAAATGTATATAACACATCAACACATTATATATATTATATATATATATATATATATAAAGCCGTTTTCGTGTTGATTTCTTATTGGGACAGAATGATGCTGTTCCGGATAGTAAATCAATACTGCAATGGTTTGAAAATTCTATCCAGAACAGCATAATTCCGAAATGATAGGAAATGAGTATGAAAAGCTGTCTGTGTAGCAATTAAAGAATCACCTGTCTTCTAAAAATGTTTTAACAGCAAACTCACTGTGTGCACCGGTCGAGCCATTGTTGAAATTGTCTGTATCCCAAAGATCTTCGCCCTGTCGACGGGAGCTCTACAATATGTAGGAAACTGTAATGTTTTTGATGAAATTATGTGGAATGGAAATGACGAATGCAAGGCAAGATTAACGTTATTGTAAAATTAAAAAAAAGGATTTATTCAAACACCGAGTAGAAATTGCTTCTAACTTGCAGACGATATTAAACTGAAACTGTCAGAAACGCTGCGTTTCTAAAATCCGAATATAAACAAAACAAAAGGGAAGCAACTCTATTTTTGTCCAAGTCTTTTTAGGTTCTCTAACAGAAACCCCCAATGCTGCCACTGCTTGGTCGTGGGTGGTGACACATGATGTCTGACGGCACAGGTGACAGTTTAAAGTGTGGGAGTTAGAAAGGTTTTCATTTTGTTTTAAAAAAAAAGAAAGAAAGAGGTAAGGAGACCAATTTTGTCATACTCACCGTTTCTGGAATGCATGCACATCAAATTTGAGATCGACATAAAAAATGGTTGCCCCCTCCCCCCGGATCTTTGTCTCCGTCTGGGAAAACTACAAAATCGATCAGCGTCTTTTGCTTACGTAAGGAAAGTCATTGTTAGTCGTTGAACGATTCGCTCTTTTTTATCTTCGAAATTGACAACAAACCAATTGGAATCCGTATTATATATACTAGCAAATATATGCACCCTCCGGGTGCAAGTATTTAAGTTTTAATGTAATAAAATATCATATTAAATTAGAAAGGCTAATGAAACTAAATAAGAATGCAGATAAAAAGAGTTGAAACAGAGGGGGTATAATCGAAATATAGAACAACTGAAACTTACTCTTCCATCACTCTCGTCTTTCATTGTTATTTTTTCTAATTTAAGTATTTAGTTAAAAGAGAAAGTAAAGAATAAAATGACACTTATTTTTTCTTGTTAATGGATTTCATTTAAGATTCATTGAAGAGATTTTTGCTTATATTCATTAAAATAAAACCAAACAGTTAGAAATCAATAATACTAAGCACATATTTATTAAATTCGATTTTTTTATATCAATATGCAAATTAGCCTTCCCCTTCACACTGTAAACCGCTATTTTGTTGTATATATAAACATAATTGTATGTTGTTAGTATGTAGATATGGTTAACAGAATTAATAATGTAATACAATTTTATTAATAATAGAGGTTAAAATAAAAATAAAATCATTGAGAATGTGATGTCAATAACTAAGGGAATTGTAACTTGAGTAGTGATATAGTTTCGGTTACAGACAAAAAAGCACACAATCTCCATTATAATAAGATATATATATTCACTTTACATACGAAGTCATCTTTTAGATAGAGAAATGTTTCTGCTACAAAAATAACTATGTTCATTCTTAAGCGAAAATACGATGATAATGAATTTGTCATCAGCTTCTAAAATTGTCTTCTAAAAAAAAACAAAAAAACAGGTGTAATAAGTAATTGAGTGTTACCGCCCCTATTTTATAATTACCTCCCCTTTGGGGAACGCTCTAGTGAATACTAGACTCTATAAACTCTCAATAAGTTTATCAACTCATTGGTAAATTCGTTCTTGTAAAATCGCATAATGTTTACAAAAACAAACTATCCATGCTTTTGAAATAGTGTATTATGTAAGTAAGTAAAGTAAAGTCGTCAGGGTGGCCTAAAATCGGTATCAGCCAGACAGCGAGGGAGTCTATCCTCTTTTCACTAGCGCTAGACCAACGAGATTGTTTTCGGCGACCGAGGCGAAGCGCCACACCTACCATCAGCTCATCACTTTACCGCAACAGATCCCTGTGCTACTCATACGCTGAGTTGGCGAGGGCCAGTAACGATCCCTGGACCTTGCGTTTCCTCGACCGACGCTTTACCGACTGAGGCGCACCTGGCGTAATGCTTATCGTCGTAGGAAACGGACGAGATTGTTTGGATTTCAAATAGCACAGGAAAATTGTAAGAACCCAAATATTTTTCTCTTCAGCTATGGGTAAAATAGCAGGGCAGACTGTGCTCTTTAACCCTGGTATGGCAACCGGTCTTGGAGAAGGAAAACTGTCTTAAGAACCGACTTTATGTCGCATCCCGCTCGTAGTTGAGGAATTGGGCAGCATTGCTTTGCTTGAAGAGTATTTGTTCCCATCAGAAAGAAATGCTTTAACAACACACGAAATTCAGATTTTTCCATTGTTTTGAAAATTTGCAACAGTAGCGTCACTTAAATAACTGTAGTTTGTAAACTAATAACTGGGCTCAAATTTTGACACGTGCCATTTGAAGGTTAGTACTTTATAAAAATTATATGGATTTTTGTATTTATTAGTGGTGCCATCTATCTGCCAGGCCTGGGACTTATTGAGTGATGTGTTAAATACCTAAAGATATAAACCTCGCACGCGCTCAACCTGATGTTTTACCACTGAGCTGAGCCTTTTATGCAAGAGAAGGTCCAATATAGAACTTTATGGGATATATTTTTTCATCAACCAAAAATATCATCATGTGTCTATTTCTTCTTTTCTCGCTTTTTTTTTGTTTCAGAAAATGGGGGGGGGGCACGTCTGCAGACGATTAAAAAACCCAAAAATATGAATTGGCAATTGTATCTCGTCTACAGATTTAGAGTTAGTCAATATGCGTTGATTATAAAGATTGAATATATATAATATATATATATATATATATATATATATATATATATATATATTCTAGCCAGTAGAGGAACAAGTAGTAAAAGTTTTTTTTTTTTTACATATACAGTGGTAGCCCTATTGGCTGGGACTTTAGAATACACCGACTGTGCCTCTGCAGATGGGGTAAGACCTCCCTCCCCCAAAATGACACCTGTTGGCCGTGGGTGGTGACCCGCGATGCCTAAAGACGGAATCCTTATGGAATGCGCAATCCATGACATGCAACACCCCTCTTTGGTCCTTACCTAGGCTAGACGGGCAATTAGTTGAGGCCGCTACCGATCAATCAACTGGTCACGTCAAGCCCTAGCACCTATACAATTGTCCCGACCCCGTTGCCCTTATGGCAAGTCCCTTTTTATCATATATATATTTACCAACTCCTCCGCACGAGCAGGATACGACACAAGGTCAATTTCTTAAGCGGAGTTTAACAGGTCTGAATTCAGAGTTTTCCTTCTCCTAGACTGGTTACCTAGCCATGGTTAAAGAACCCAGTCTGCCCTGCTATTTACCCATAGCTGGAGGGAGAGTAGGATTCATACCTTTCCCAAGGTTATTAGTGCTAAGTGAAATGCAATTACCACGTCCAGGATTTGAACTCGGGGCGACGAGTCCATTTCCCATGACTTTAACCATTAGACCACGCTCTTCCTTATTTTTATCATATAGGTGCTAGAAGGCGGAGGCTGGGGGATTTCATGTCCTGGGTATGACGTTAAACTATCTGATTGAGAGGTACCAGTTCTGGCGGTTTTGGGAATGTGGAACACCCCATCATTACTATTGATCCAAGAGCCACTCTGACCCGGAGTGGTAGTATCTGTCAAGGGTCCCATCTATGGGTTAAATAGAAAATTTGTTTACAAAAAATTGAGTTGAAAAAAAACTTTCTTCCAAGCTATCGCTATGAATCTTTATTTTTTCTTTGAAAATTTATAAATTTTGCTCTGTATATAATCAATTTGTTAGTTATTATAATATCTCCTAAGAACGTAAAAATCCTTGTATAAATCTATGTTCCCCAATTTTCCTGGTAGAGCACTGTAGGGGAGACATTAGTTGAATTTTTCACCGTTTAGCGTAAGGCGTTTACTCGCCTGCTGTTTACAGACTTGAGTTCTCTGGTGATTGTAAAACCATACATCCTGTAAGTATGTATAAACATAATTGTTCGCCCCTTACTAAAAGCTCTTCAGGGCTAAAGTCCAAAGAGTTGGACTTTAGCCCTGAAGAGCTTTATGCGAAACTAATAGTAGGTTCTTCTGACTCATTAGATTTATCTTTATTATTGGCTCTACTTAGGTATCGAGCACTTTTTACTTATTAGCTTTCTCCTAGCGGTTATATGAATATATATATATATATCTTATATACATATATATACATATAAATTGTTTTTTTCTTTTGGCCAAATACTGTACCAATAGATTATTTTTTGTTGGTACGACTATCTTGGTCTTTTCTTTTTTTTTCCAAAATTTTTTTCTCTCTGGTTGATGTTTGGTAGTATATTTTTACAATCAAACAATTTTCTGGTTTTTTTTCTCACCGCAAGGATTTACCAACACGCTTGATATTTTATATATATATATATATATATATATATATATATATATATATGAAGAGTGTTTGTTTATTATTGTCATTTAGTCATTATATTATGGATATTTTAGCTACTTAAACATATAGACACAATCTAATATATATGTATGAATATATATATATATGTGTGTATATATATATATGTATGTATGTTTCCGTGTGTGTGTCTTGTTTGTGTATTTGATTGTATGCGTGACAAAGTAGGTTTATTTACAATATTTCACGCATAACTAACCAAGTAAATACAACAACAACTCCCCTTCCCCCTTAAAAAACATTATTATTTTTTCACAGTTTCTCGACGACGTATGAGTCAAAACAGCTGTTATGTGCGGCATCATCTCCTCATCCTCGCGGCCTCGTACAGGGTACGGTACGGTACGTTAGTTACATCTCTGAGTAAATAGCGAGGAAATGTTTACGTAAAATAAGCGTCATTCCTCCGAGCGCTTTTCCCTTTTAATTCTAGTGGAATATTTTTCCCATACTCAGCAGGATGACTTCGTAATGTCTCTTCCCCACACGCACCTCCCCACAGCCCATCCCTTATATATATATATACACACACACACATATATACATATATATATACGTATACACAAACGCGCGCGCTGTCGCCCAATGCAATCTGAAAGAATTCCATCGAATTGGTGATCTCACGTTACGCATCTTTTCATAAAAAAAACCCCAACAACATTTTTAAAAAAATAACAAACTTGATATGTATTGATCTACATAGAAATAGAAAACTTATAAACAAGTCGTCGGTATCAGCTAGACAGCGAAGGAGTCTATCCCCTTTTCACTAGCGCAACACCAAGGAGATTATTTTAGTATCTGAGGTGGAGCACACAGGTGCCTATATATATATATACACACAAGTAAGTAAAGTCGTCGGGGCGGCCTAAAGTCGGTATCAGCCAATCAGCGAGGAAGTCTATCCCCTTTTCACTAGCGCTAGACCAAGGTGATTGTTTTTGCGTCTTAGGTGGAGCGCCACGCCTGCCATAAGCTCCTTACTTTACCGCACAGATCCCTGTGCTACTCATACGCTGAGTTGGCGAGGCTCGGAATCGAACCAGGAACCTTGTGCTTTCTAGCCGAACGCTCTACCGACTGAGCCCTTACTTTGTTGGGGTACCAAGTTTCTTGGTACAATGTGATTCTAGGCTGGTCCTATTCTCTAACAGTAGTTTGTTGTAGAGTTCAGATTCCGTATGAGAGCTCAATGTTTAATCTTTATAGACAGAGCAAATCACTATACCCATGGTATTTAAGGCCTTTTTATTCACACACATATATATATAAGTAATTGGTAATTTGCTTGAAGTATTGTTAATTATGTTATTATATATTAATGATTTGAAGGCCAATACAATGCACATAAAAAATAAAAACAAAAAGATATTTTTTTGTCTTATTGATTTCAAAGTAAAACTTTATCTTCAGAGACGATTTTCGGAAATGGACGCGTTTTTTTTTTGTTGTTATTTTATTTTTTTATGTTATAAACACGCGTCTCGTGATGTTCTTTTTTTTTAACGCCACGTGGAAGGTCGTGATAGTCGTAATAGCCGTTGTTTATTCAATTTCAATTTTATTATTTTCATCTATTTATATATTATTTATTTTTATTTATTTGATATATGTATATATATTAAAATATGCATAATATGTACCATATTCTATATAGTGTATATATATATATATATATATATATTATATATACTAGCAAATATATGCACCCTCCGGGTGCAAGTATTTAAGTTTTAATGTAATAAAATATTGTTTTAAATTAGAAAGGCTAATGAAACTAAATAAGAATACAGATAAAAAGATTTGAAACAGAGGGAGTATAATAAAAGATTTGAAACAGAGGGAGTATAATAAAAAATGGAACAACTGAAACTTACTCTTCCATCACTCTCGTCTTTCATTGTTATTTTTTCTAATTTAAGTATTTAGTTATAAGAGGAAGTAAAGAATAAAATGACAGTTATTTTATCTTGTTAATGGATTTCATTTAAGATTCATTGAAGAAATTGTTGCTTATATTCATTAAAATAAAACCAAACAGTTAGAAATCAATAATACTAAGCACATATTTATTAAATTCGATTTTTTAATATTAATATGCAAATTAGCCTTCCCGTTCACATTGTAAACCGCTATTTTGTTGTATATATAAATATAATTGCATGTTGTCAGTATGTAGACATAGTTAACAGTATTAATAATGTAAGACAATTTTATTAATAATTGAGGTTTAGATAAAAATAAAATCATGGAGAATGTGTTGTCAATAACTAAGAGAATTGTGACTTGAGTAGGAATATAGTTTCGGTTACAGACAGAAAAACACAATCTCCATTATAATAAGATATATGAGTCAATCTCTTCAATTATAAAAAAAATATATGTTAAAACGAGAAACAATAGAGATGTTCTGCTGTGCTTCGGTGTAAGATGAATGTTTAACACTACTATTCGATAATTGTTCATGATAATAAAAAAAGTATTTTTCTTAAAATATATTTTTTTAAATCTTTATATTGATAAAAAAAAACTGCAGGTGTTTTCACTACTATAGAAACAAAAATAAGCGAACGCTTCTTTTTAATAAAAGAAAGAAAAAAATATATAAGAAAAAAAAATACATCGTTTTTAAAAGCAAGATACGTTTGACCAACTCATCGAACGTTAAAAACAAAGTTAGATCTACTTTTTCCTATCACCGCTAACCCCCTCCCCCACACCTCTGATTCGGGGATGGAGACGCGCGTTTTATTCCGACTGTGAATTCATCTCACGGGAAGATTAACAATTCCAGTTTTTCAATTGGTATATAAAACAAGTGTTGCTTTCTATTCAGAGATTTGGAAAAAGAAATTCTTTGGAAAATAATTGTGCTATATATTCTTTTTTTTTTTTTTTTTTTTTTTTTTGAGAGCGCCGGCTAAACCACCGCGTGATTTTGAGCGTCCGCATGCAGCGAGTTCGATCCTAACTCGTACTAGACGAACTTAGGTGTTTATCAACAAGCTATAGTGCCTGAATATCGATGTTTGGTAAAATTGAACAGGGGTTTCAGGAGAGAGAAGAATGAAGAAGAAGAGAATGGGATAGAAGAAGAAGAAGAAGAAGAATGGGATAGAAGAAAAAAAATAGGATATATATATATATATATATTATATATATATATATATATATATATATATATATACCAACCACTCCGCACGAGCAGGATGCGACACAAGGTCAATTTCTTAAGCGGAGTTAAGCAGGTTTAAATTCAGAGTTTTCCTTCCCCTAGACCGATCGCCTAACCAAGGTTAAAGAGCCCAGTCTGCCCTACTATTTGCTCATAGCTGGAGGGAGAGTAGGATTCATACCTTTCCCAAGGGTATTAGCGCTAAGTGAAATGCAATTACCACGTCCAGGATTTGAACTCGGTGCGACGAGTCCATTTCCCATGACTTTAACCATTACACCACGCGCTTCCTTATATACATATATATGTGTGTCTGTCGTTGCGTGCATATGATTATGACCGTTAGTGACTTGGAACCATCTAATACCTTGAAAGAAGAAACAGACTCCGGCATTAAATAACCCAACAAGTATTGATATGCCGTAAAAACCAACCAACTAACCCACAAGACAACCAATCTAATACCCTAAGTGTGAGCTGTACATAATGTGCATTTTATAAGAACGATTTCTTGAGTATCCCATTGCAATAAATAAATACAGAAATTAATCAATTCCTAACAAAGTATATATAATGCACTCAGGTAACCATTACCAACCTCTCTCTTAAAAACATGCCATAAATCAAGGGTGACGTGATACCTCCGCCGGACAATTAAATTACAGGTGGTTTATATGTAAAGCGATAGACGCTACCTTGGCGCTAATGGAACGCTATAGATTGTGAAGTTCTCACACGTTCCAATAGAAGTTTATATAGAAAAGTCTCTTGTTAATGTGAGAATCGAAAGAAAAGCGTCTTGTGTTGTAGTTAAAAAGAATCGACCAAAATCAAGACACTTGGGAGTATAAAGCAAATAAGGAAGCACATGGAGAGACAGTTCTTTCTTTCTTTCTTTCTTTTCTCTTTTCTTTCTTTCTTTCTTTCTTTCTTTTTGATGCAAATATACCTGTAAGTAAATTTATAAACGTCCATCGATTACCTTCTCTAAAAAAACCAATCGATCTGCCATTCGCTCTTTTATATAAACATCTTTGCATTCTTTTGTTCAATCAATCAATCAATCAATCAATCAGTTTTCACATTTATCTATTTCTTTGCTGTTTTTATTTTATTTTGCTGTTTTTATCTTATTTTGCTGTTTTTTTTATTTCGCTGTTTTTTTTTATTTTATTAGAAAGAATTTTGATTATCGGCTGCAAATCAACACAGTATACCTTCTTTGCGCCATTCCTTTCAAGATTTTTCTATTTTTCAGTTTATTTGATATCTATCTATCTATCTATCTATGTTTGCCTCTTTAGTCTCTCACTATATCAATCTCTTCAACACCTATCTATCTATCTGTGTTTCTATCTATCTATCTATCCATCTGTGTTTCTATCTATCTATCTGTGTTTCTATCTATCTATCTATCCATCTGGGTTTCTCTCTATCTATCTACCCATCTGGGTTTCTCTCTATCTATCTATCCATCTGGGTTTCTATCCATCTGTCTTTCTATCTATCTATCCATCCATCTGGGTTTCTATCCATCTGTCTTTCTATCTATCTATCCATCCATCTATCTATCCATCCATCTGTCTTTCTATCTATCTATGTATCCATCTGTCTTTCTATCTATCTATCCATCTGTTCTTTCTATCTATCCATCTGTCTTTCTATCTATCTATCCATCTGTCTTTCTATCTATCCATCTGTCTTTCTATCTATCTATCCATCTGTCTTTCTATCTATCTATATATCTATCCATCTGTCTTTCTATCTATCTATATATCTATCTATCTGTCTTTCTATCTATCTATCCATCCATCTGTCTTTCTATCTATCTTTCTATCTATCTATCCATGCTTGCCTCTTTAGTCTCTCAATCTCTTCAACATCTATCTATCTATCCATCTGTTTTTCTATCTAGGTTTGCCTCTTTAGTCTCTCACTATATCAATCACTTCAATATCTATGTATCTATTTTAGACAGACACATCTATATATCTTGGTTTCATCAGCATCTCTCTCTCTCTCTCTCTCTCTCTCTCTCTCTGGAGTTTGTCACTGCATTTATTTAACTCCAGCCGGAGAATTAAGTTTACTTTCGCCCCAATACATTTGAGGAAAGGTATTAAGCCCCTCATCTAACTGTGCTGAAAATACCACTACTGTCCTATCTATCTATCTATCTGTTTCACCTTGTTTATCAATCTATCTATCTATATCCCTGTGTTCATATCTCTCACACTATCTATTTATCTATCTGTTTCAGTTTGTTTATCTATCTCATATACTTACAGGAAGGGATATTTTTCGCATCGAAGAACTCCAGTTTGTTTATCTATATATGTTTCTATCTATCTACCTATCAATCAATCATTTAGGCTTGTTTATTTATATATCTATCTATTTATCTGTTTCCGCTTCTCTCTCTCTCTCTCATATATCTGTTTCCGCTTGTCCATCTATCTATCTCTTTCAGCTTGTTTATCTATCTATCTCTTTCAGTATGTTCATATCTATCAATCTCTCTTTCAGTATGTTCATATCTATCAATCTCTCTTTCAGTATGTTCATATCTATCAATCTATCTATCAGTATGTTCATATCTATCTATCAGTATATTCATATCTATCTATCTATCTATCAGTATATTCATATCTATCTATCTATCTATCAGTATATTCATATCTATCTATCTATCAGTATATTCATATCTATCTTCAGTATCATATCTATCTATCTATCTATCTATCTATCTATCATATCTATCTATCTATCTATCTATCTAGTATATTCATATCTATCTATCTATCTATCTAGTATATTCATATCTATCTATCTATCTATCTATCAGTATATTCATATCTATCTATCTATCTATCAGTATATTCATATCTATCTATCTATCTATTATCATATCTATCTATCTATCAGTATATTCATATCTATCTATCTATCTATCAGTATATCATATCTATCTATCTATCAGTATATTCATATCTATCTATCTATCTATATATATCTATCTATCTATCTATCATATCTCTATCTATCTATCAGTATATTCATATCTATCTATCTATCTATCTATTCATATCTATCTATCTATCTATCAGTATATTCATATCTATCTATCTATCTATCAGTATATTCATATCTATCTATCTATCTATCAGTATATTCATATCTATCATCTATCTATATCTATCAGTATATTCATATCTATCTATCTATCAGTATCAGTATATATCTATCATATCATCTATCTATCTATCAGTATATTCATATCTATCTATCAGTATATTCATGTCTATCTATCCAGTATATTCATGTCTATCTATCAGTATATTCATATCTATCTATCTATCTATCAGTATATATCATATCTATCTATCTATCAGTATATTCATATCTATCTATCTATCTATATTCAATATCATATCTATCTATCTATCTATCAGTATATTCATATCTATCTATCAGTATATTCATATCTGTCTATCAGTATATTCATATCTATCTATCAGTATATTCATATCTATCTATCAGTATCAGTATATATCTATATCATATCGTATATTCATATCTATCTATCTATCAGTATATTCATATCTATCTATCTATCAGTATATTCATATCTATCTATCTAGCTTGTTTATCTATCTATCTCATATACTTACAGGAAGGGATATTTTTAGCATCAAAGGACTTCCATACATACACACATTCAAATAATAAACAACCACAAAGTTGTGATAAAAAGCTACTAAGATAACATAAAAAAGTGAAAACTATGAATGAAAACACCAGTAAAAATCAATAATAATAATAAACAGTAGATATTAACGAATTCCTTTATCTACTTCATAAGTATATCAGATATAGACAAATCATAATCAAATAAAAGGTCCCGTGGGAAATCCGCTTTTTAAAAAAGAATCGGTATTTTGTTTTCAATTTTTTCAATTATATTTGTTTTGTTTTTGTGAACAACCTAATTAACCTATATTAATTGCTCCTTTTTATTTATGTATTACTCAGTTCAGTAGTACTAACAAAAACGCAGAGGAGAGAGAGAGAGAGAAGAGAGAGAGAGAGAGAGAGAGAGAGAGAGAGAGAGAGAGAGAGAGAAGAGAGAGAAGAGAGATATATATATATATATATATATACATACAAGGCTGTTCTTATCTATTTTATTCCAATCTGTTCCTATCTCTCTCTCCTCTCTCTCTCTCTCTATATATATATATATATGTTTTTATCTATCTATCAATCAATTCCAGTCTGTTCTTATCTATCCATCTATGTATCAATTTCTACCTGTTTTTATCTATCTATCTATCTATTCCAACCTGTTCTTATCTATCTATCTATTCCAACCTGTTCTTATCTATCTATCTATATTGAAGAAATGTATACAATAGAAACCTACTCGAGTTTCATCGTTAGAATCATCAGGGTTAAATCCACTGAATGAATCGAGTTACCGTGCCCATATTCACCGGTAAGCCACCCTTTATATATGAATATAAATAAATAAATAAAAATATATATATATATATATATATATATATATATATATATATATATATTCCAACCTGTTCTCATCTATCTATCAATTCCAACGTGTTCTTATCTATCTATATCAGAGAAGAAATTTAAAAAAACAAAAACAAAAAAAAAACACGCTGATTTTATTAATTAATGTATTCATTAGCTAATATTGCAATATTTCAATCCGTATAAGATCATCATCAGAGCCAATCTGTTATGTTAAGAAGATCAAAAAACTATTTTCTTCGTTACGTAACAATTAGGCTCAGACTATAATCTTATACAGATTGAAATATTGCAATAGTATCACAGGGATCTGTGCGGTAATATAAGGAGCTGATTGTAGGTGTGGCGCTCCACTTCAGATAATAATACCGACTTTAGGCCACCCGACAACTTTACCAGAGTCAAACAACTACCGGACACAATGGGCGACCACTGCACAACCTTACTTGATAAACTGCGACTGACCTCTAAAATGCGGGAATGGGAGTCCTATGATATGTCAAGCGACTGTGGGAGCTAAAGGATCTTTGCAAAGGAAATGACAGAGTGGATACAAATAAAGAAGGACTGAATGTTGCTGGGGTGTTTGTTGGATTATTTTGTTATTATATAAGGCGTTCGATAATCCACCACTTAAACTTATAGACTAAGCGAGATCAAGTGGTTTAAACCCCAGCCAATCAACAGCCCAAATACGCGGTTGGTTAACTATTTAATCGCTGATATTGACAACCGTTCATTTGCACTTTATTCGATATGACGAACGGACCTGCAGCCAAAGGATCATACCCAACACTAAGGAACACCCGAAGGATCATACCCAACATTAAGGAACAACAAGGAACAATGAAAGGATCATACCCAACACTAAGGAACACCCGAAGGATCATACCCAACATTAAGGAACAACAAGGAACAATGAAAGGATCATACCCAACACTAAGGAACACCCGAAGGATCATACCCAACATTAAGGGACACCAAGGAACAATGAAAGGATCATACCCAACATTAAGGGACACCAAAGAGCAACCAAAGGATCATACCCAACATTAAGGGACACCAAGGAGCAACCAAAGGATCATACCCAACATTAAGGGACACCAAGGAACAATGAAAGGATCATACCCAACATTAAGGGACACCAAGGAGCAACCAATGGTTTCTTCACTAAAAATCGTGCTTCTGCTTAACACAAGGGATCTCCGCTAGGGAGTGCTCTTGTTTGAAGCCTAAGGATAGCCTCTAAAATTGTAACAATGTTATAAACCAATACAGCGGGAGAATACAGTAAAGGATGATGATGTTAGGGATGGTAAACTGAATATTCCTCGCGTTTTCAAGAACAATATTTATCAGCTAATTTACAATTAGGGTTGCAGACCAGAAAAATATCAGGAAAAAAAATGCAAGTCTCATTATTTTCTTAACACACCACGCATTCTTGAAAATCTAATGCTTGTTTAATTCAGACACTGATTTAAGTTCTTTTCTCTCTAACTTATTGAAAGCAATCGTTAAAATCGTTTAATGCTTTTGTCTTTCCGTCTATTACCATTTTGCCATTTTCCTCTCTAGAACATTTCCGAGGAAAGATTTTCTTTTTATTTACTGCACAAGAACACGCGTGTAGACGCCAACATATCTCTATGCATTTTGTGCTTTGTACCTGAAAGTAAATCCAGAAGCAAAAAGACGCGAATGCATATCTCGCGGTTTATCGTCTGCTAGGCGCTGCTAATCACACGTACGCATGCGCATGATCAGGCAAGCGTTCGCGCAAACACTTATGGCCTCCGTGTGCGTTTGGCTTTCTTTCCTTCTTTCTTTTTTTTTTTCTATTCTTTCTTTCTTTTTTGATATTGTTTTCTTAAGGCTGTCAGCGCGCCTGGATTCAACTGACTATTTTATGCAAGCATTAGTGAATTTAACCAATTTAAGTGTTAGTAAACAATCCTGCGCATGCGTTAAAATAAATATGGGTGTTTATTTAAACTGAGCTATCAGTGTTTTGGATCTGATTTCAGAAGAATAATAATAATAAAAAAAAATCGTCCGATTGTTAGAGCGGTTGAACTCAGTGAGTTGTTCGTAATGTCTGGGATGCTGCATGTGCTAAGTGCATGAAAATCTGCAGTTGCTCTTCATCATGTGGGAGGTGCGGAGATGGTTAGAGAGGCGCAGTGGGAAATTTTTGAAAAAAAATCTCCGGATAGGAAAAATCCGTTTTAAACAGATTTAAAAAAAAAGTACTTTCTGACGCATTTGTTATTTTGGACCATATTACCTTTAGGCACCCCCTTTTTGATCTCGATTAAGAAAGGACATGACGGTGTAACTGAAAAACATGTCCTTTCTTAATCGAGATCAAAAAGGGGTGCCTAAAGGTATGGTCCAAAATACCGAATGAGTCAGAAAGTACTTTTAAAAAAATTTGTTTAAAACGGATTTTTCCTATCCGGAGATTTTTTTAATATGTTATAAAACTAACCCCTAACCCTAATCCTAACCCTATCCCCTAACCCTAACCCCTAACAAACAACCGGATATTGACGGTGTAAATGAAAAACATGTCCTTTCTTAATCGAAATCAAAAAGGAGTGCCTAAAGGTAATATGGTCCGGTATTTTTTTTTATATCAATCGCGATGCGCAAGTACAGAATATATATATATATATAATATGAAATAGTCAAACAGTGTGTTTGAAAATGGCGAAGGCCGACAATTTGTGGGAGAATATGTACTTAATTAAAGTCATACCTAATTTTGTTAATTAATTATAACTAAATGAATTAGGCGTGCATATCGGTTTAAATGTAAAGCGTAAATAAATCGAGAAAAAGTCATCTCTGTATGTACATTTCAGCCCTTGACCGGTCCAAACTAAAGTTTCATAATAAATTGTAGAGCTTTTATCTATGATCAACTAAGACCGTCTAATCCCTACCTTGTACTCCAATACAGTGTAATTTTTTTCCAAGAAAATATTGAAATGTATTTACAGTTAGCTGGAAATGGTGGGGAAAGAAAAAAACACACAGGGACGCATAGCTACGATTTTACTGAGTCCTTTTAGATTTTTATGCGTCGGGGACGCAGGACGCGTACCTATCGGCATCTCTGCATATACCAAGTGTTGTTTTTTTTCTTCCAGTTTGGTTTAAAAACGTGGCTGGATGGCAGGATTTAAGTTTTATAGTACCGACGTAGTTTTGCAGGAAGAGGCACACAAATAAATAAAACAGACGTTCCACTAATGAAACAAACAGACGATAATTAAGTTAATTAGCAAATCCATTAATTGAGCATACACACGCACATGTAGAGAGTCACCTGAACGATCAATCCTCCCCCCCCCCACGTCATTCACTCTATCCTCACCGCTTCACCGGAAGGCGTTCGATTTTGAAATAGTTATGTTGTTATTCTTCGTTCAGATATTTCCTTCAATTAAGACCAAGATGCCAGCCTACGTCTTTCTAGCGAAAAACGTTACCATTTCTTAAAAAAAAACTATTTCTATTTCTCTCTCTCTCTCTCTCTCTATATATATATATATTTACCAACCCCTCCGCACGAGCAGGATGCGACACAATGTCAATTTCTTAAGCGGAGTTTAACAGGTTTGAATTCAGAGTTTTCCTTCTCCTAGACTGGTTACCTAGCCATGATTAAAGAGTCCAGTCTGCCCTGATATTTATCCATAGCTGGAGGGAGAATTAGATTCATACCTTTCCCAAGGGTACTAGCGCTATGTGAAATGCCAATAGATTCGTCTAGAAATTGAACTCGCGTTGACGAGTCCATTTGCTATGACTCTAACCATTAGACCACGCGCCTATATATTTATATATCGGTTTCTTCACTCTCTCTCTCTCAATATATATATATATATTATATATATAATATATATATATATATATATATATAATATATATGTGTGTGTGTGTGTGTGTGTGTGGAGTCTGGAAGCAGAAGAATTGATAGGAAAAGAGTTATAGGCATTTTAAAATGCGAGTACTGCATTGAAAATTAATTTTAAGGATGGTTTGTATTGTTTGATGTATAAAGCTTCTTCCAGCCTCCTCATCCATTACTTTGAAAAAAAAAAGAATGGAACATCACCCCTGATGATGGCACTCGTAAAGTAAAATAAAGTCGTCGGGCGGACTAAAGTCGATATAAGCCAATCAGCGAGGGAGTCTATCTCCTTTTCAGTTGTTCTAGACCAAGGAGATTATTTTAGCGTTTGAGGTGGAGCGCCACATCTACCATCAGCTCCTTAGTTTACCGCACATATCCCTGTGCTACTCATACGCTGGGTTGGCGAGGACCGTTATCGAACTAGGAACCTTGTTGTTTCTAGCCGAACGCTCTACAGAGAGAGAGAGAGAGAGAGAGAGAGAGAGAGAAAGAGAGAGAGAGAGAGAGAGAGAGAGAGAGAGAGAGAGAGAGAGAGAGTTAAGGTCCTGGCCACCTAGGCGGAAATGCTGTTCAACCAGGAGTGATCTATCTATCATATATATATATATATATGAGTATAGATAAAAGGATATGAAAACAACACAATATGCTGTTAAAATGAAAATATTTTATATCATATTCATTATCATATTCACTAGCAAATATATGCACCCTCCGGGTGCAAGTATTTAAGTTTTAATGTAATAAAATATTGTATTAAATTAGAAAGGCTAATGAAACTAAATAAGAATACAGATAAAAAGATTTGAAACAGAGGGAGTATAATAAAAAATGGAACAACTGAAACTTACTCTTCCATCACTCTCGTCTTTCATTGTTATTTTTTTTCTAATTTAAGTATTTAATTAAAAGAGGAAGTAAAGAATAAAATGACAGTTATTTTATCTTGTTAATGGATTTCATTTAAGATTCATTGAAGAGATTTTTGCTTATATTCATTAAAATAAAACCAAACAGTTAGAAATCAATAATACTAAGCACATATTTATTAAATTCGATTTTTTAATATTAATATGCAAATTAGCCTTCCTGTTCACACTGTAAACCGCTATTTTGTTGTATATATAAATACAATTGCATGTTGTCAGTATGTAGACATAGTTAACAGTATTAATAATGTAAGACAATTTTATTAATAATTAAGGTTTAGGTAAAAATAAAATCATGGAGAATGTGATGTCAATAACTAAGAGAATTGTGACTTGAGTAGGAATATAGTTTCGGTTACAGACAGAAAAACACACAATATCCATTATAATAAGATATTTATATCATATTCATAGCTAATATTGAACAATATTTCGATTTATAAAAATCATCAGGATGAGTTATTACTCATCCTGTTTGAAAACGAGAATTTGTCTATCGTCGAGTTTGGAATATGTCCTCTTTTTTCAAAAACTGTTACAATAAGAGATACATAACTGTCGCTGACCGAGAAAAGCGTTGGCGGTTACTTATATTTGAAACTTCCGCATAACTTTTTTGCAACATCAATGTTTTCGTTTTAGATTCATATTATTTTCGTCTCCGCTATTGATAAGGCTGGAGTATAAACAAGCTCTGAAGATGATTTTTATAAATCGAAATATTGTTCAATATTATCTATGAATATGATATAAAATCTTTTCACTTTAACAGCATATTGTGTTGTCTTCATATCCTTTCTCTTTTTATATATAATATATATATATATATATATATATATATATATATATATATAAAAAGAGAGTTAAGGTCCTGGCCACCCCAGGCGGAAATCCTGTTCAACCAGGAGTGATCTATTATGGTTTCAAAATCTTATTCTATACCAAGAGCCGTTTATTCTATTCTATTTTGTTTGGAGCAAAGGTGAATAATATTTTTGCTGCTACCGTAACAATATATATATATATATGGTACACCCGTGCATTATAAACGGTAAACAACATTTTGGTATAACACCTGTTCCCTCTCTCTATCAACACATTTTTGTAATCTTCCTCAGGCGGTCTCCATACAATCTCACCCGCTTTTCTAATAAAGATGCTCCCATTGAAGAGCTTAAAAATCCTCTCTGGAAGAGAAAGAGAATGTTTTGACAGCTGAAGACTATTTTGAATCACAATGTTATAAACATATTCCCATATATATATATATATATATATATATATATATATATATATATATATATATAATCCAAAAGTCCAGAGAAGAAATCTTCCTTACGACACAAGAGTTTTATTTTAATAAAACTTGTCGCAGTTTGAGAGCTCAATGTGTGCTCTTAATGTTAGAGTCACAGAGCAAATACATAAGTAAAGAAATAACAACAGACTTAGAGATTTAGCATTGATGCTAAATCTCTAAGTCTTTTGTTATTTCTTTCCTTTTATATATATATATATATATACTTATATATATAGATATATATTTAAAAATTTGTTTTGGGATGAAAGAAAGAAATCACAGTGCTCATCCACAAATTTATAGGAGCTTTATTTATTTGAATTTTTTAAATATAAAAGTTTTTCATAAGCAACTACCCAGGTTTCAGGTTATTTCACTATCGTCAGGCTGCTAAATCTCCTGGTGTTTATTTGAAGACATTTTGTGCTGTTATGTTTATGGAGATTTAGCAGCCTGACGATGGTGAAATAACCTGAAACCTGGGTAGTTTCTTATGAAAAACTTTTATATTTAAAAAATTCAACATATATATATATATATATATATATATATATATATATGTTGTGTGTGTGTGTGTGTAAGGTAATCCAAATGACTGGTAAGTAAGGGATGATTCTATTTGTGATCATCGAAATCTCACTGTACAACCATACTGCATGCTTTTGTAGGTGCAAACATATATACTCATACAAGGATTTTTATAAATTCCTAAAGAGAGCTCAATGTATAATAATCAATAAGTTAAATTATATACAGAGCAATATTTAACTTTAAAAGTAAGAAAAACTTAACAATTAATACTGAAAACCGGGTTCGATCCTTGCTGGGTGTTCCATAATTGCAACCGTATGTCACATCCTACCTGTAGCGAACGGTTTGGGTGAATACCTAACTACAGCAATAACTACCACGGGCGTCTCTTCGTGGAGTAATCGTTAGCAACCTGCTAATCACAAATCAATTACTACTGAAAAGCGAGTTCGATCCTCACTGGCTGCCCCATACTTGCGACCTTGTGTCACATCCTACCCGTAGCGAACGGTTTGGATAAATACCTAACTACCAACAATACCTATAACAGGCGTCCCTTTGTGGGGTAATCGTTAGCAATCTGCTGATCACAGATCTATTACTACTGAAAAACGAGTTCGATCCTCACCGGATGCCCCAAACTTGCAGCCTTGTGTCACATCCTGCCTGTAGCGAACGGTTTGGGTAAATACCTAACTACAGCAATAACTACCACGGGCGTCCCTTCGTGGGGTAATCGTTAGCAACCTGCTGCTCAGAGATCAATTACTACTGAAAAGCGAGTTCGATCCTTGCTGGATGTCCCGTACTTGCAACCTTATGTCATATCCCCTCCGTGGAGAACGGGCTTGGTAAATGCCTATTATAACAGACATGAACTCTTCACATAAAACACGTGAAGTGTTTACTGTGTGTCTTTCATACCATCACTGTTTTCTTTCTTTTTTTAAAGATGAGAACCAATTTACTGGCTTCTTTGTATTATTATTTTTTTTTTTACACCTGTGAAATTTTGCAATACATAATTCTATTAGTTTCGCTGGCATTTTTATTTTTATTTTCTAATTAAAAATAAATTGAATAAGAAACGATCGAAAGACATTAGTCTCTCCTTCGGCGAAAAAAAAAATGAATACATGACCAATTAAAAAAAAAACTATTATTGATATGGAGAGGCTACAATAAAACCTGCAACGTACGAGAGTCGTTCAAAAAGTTCTAAGCCTGACCTAGAAAGAAGAACCTCTTCATATAGGACTGTGGCCTTATGAACATCGTGCTGGAATGGAGTGATGACGTGTTGATAAAGAAATAATACTTGTATTCTTATCTCATCTTCACCCGCCTCTCTCTCTCTCTTATTTTATCGATGTCGCAATTTTGGTTCATTAGAGCATTACACAAGAGCCGTTAAGATCTTTGCTTCCAAGATGTCGGCTTCTCAACGCGCGGTTAGAAACTCTTTTAGGCTAGGGTATTTGTAATAAAGAGTAGATGTATAAAAATCAACAAAGTCTTGCGTATTTATTAAAAAATAAAGAAATAAGTACAGACGACCAGGGTCAAAAGAAGGAAGCAGCTCAGAAGAAGAGAATGGCCAGCGACAAGAAGAACCCTTCTAAAACTCTCACCTCTACTCTCTCCCAATTATACACCCGATACGTAAACTTTTATATATATATATATATATATATAAGAGTGTGAGTCAAAAAGTAATGCCGTTTTGTTTAGGACAGGTATAATTACCAACACAGGAACATGCATCAAAATGAAGCTGGTCCTCTGTGGACCAGATCCTCACTTGTCCACATAGTCAGCGTTTCTCTCGATAGCAATGTTCCACCTTCGAATAAGAGCATGTATCCCTGCCCCGTAAAATTCTGTTGACTGTTCTTTGAGCCACTTCTTCACTACAGATTTCACTTCCTCGTGACTTGAATAATATTTGTCTCTCATGGGGCCGAAGGGATGATAATCTGAAGGCACTAAATCTGGTGAGTATGGAGGATGCGGTAAAGTTGTTCCCCCCAATGAGGCGATTTTTCTCCCTATCCTTGATGCTTGTGCGTGGTCGAGCATTGTCATGCAAAATGAGGACATTGTCGATTAGCAAGTTGGGTCTTACTCGTCGGATTCTTGCTCTGATTCTCGTTAGGGTCTTAATGGATGTTTTATTAAAAAAACTAGCAAATATATGCACTCTCCGGGTGCAAGTATTTAAGTTTTAATGTAATAAAATATTATATTAAATTAGAAAGGCTAGTGAAACTAAATAAGAATACCGATAAAAAGATTTGAAACAGAGGGAGTATAATAAAAAATAGACCAACTGAAACTTACTCTTCCATCACTCTTGTCTTTCATTGTTATTTTTTCTAATTTAAGTATTTAGTTAAAAGAGGAAGTAAATAATAAAATTACAGTTATTTTTTCTTGTTAATGGATTTTATTTAAGATTCATTGAAGAGATTTTTGATTATATTCATTAAAATAAAACCAAACAGTTAGAAATCAATAATACTAAGCACATATTTATTAAAATCACATTTTTAATATTAATATGCAAATTAGCCTTCCCGTTCACACTGTAAACCGCTATTTTGTTGTATATATAAATATAATTGCATGTTGTCAGTATGTAGACATAGTTAACAGTATTAATAATGTAAGACAATTTTATTAATAATTGAGGTTTAAATAAAAATACAATCATGGAAAATGTGATGTCAATAACTAAGGGAATAGTGATATGAGTAGTAATATAGTTTCGGTTACAGACAGAAAAGCACACAATCTCCATTATAATAAGATAGTTCATATGAAATAAGGAAAATGATTTTAATTTTAGACAATCCCTCGTAACAATGGTAAACTTGCAAAATAATTAAAACAGTCTTCCTTTTTATCTTTGTTTTTGTTTGTCCCCCCACTTTTTTATAAACTCTCTTCCACCCCCTCTCTCTCTCACACACACACACACACTTTTTTTTTATTCATTTCCCTTACACATTCAAATCCCATCGTCTTCCATATTTCTCTAAGAGCGACTTCTCAAATTTTTTTTATCGTTGTTTTTCAATCGTCTGCTTATCGATTCCCGTTTCCCGCAATTTAATAAACTCCCGCCTTACATATTTCCTGCAGCGTCGCTTATTGTCATATTACAATTATTATTGTCTGTTCTATTTGCAGTCGTTCAATTTACCTTCCTCCATTAAAAAAACGAAAAAAATATATTCATTTAAAATATAATTTCATTATTTCCTCTTTTTTTTTTCCTTTTTTTTCACTTCAAATCCTTCTTCACAATGTCTACTAAAGGCGGGCGGATTTTATTCATCGTCAATATCCCTATTATTCCCTAAATTGACCAATTTTAGTTAATTATTCTTATTGGTATTTAACTTGTTAAGTTCTTTATTATAATTATTATTTAACCCCATTCGAGTTTTTCACACCCGCCTTAGCCGGTGGTTCACTGGAGGCCGAGAGACAGCAAGTCTGTTCAGGGCTCCAGGACTCTTTCGAGTATTCTAGCCGATCTCAATAGTGGTGTAATCTGGATGGTCTCGATTCTTCCTCTGATTTCCAATTCAGACAATAAAGTCTTTATTTGTTATAACTCTTGTTGGAATTCGCTGTGTATGAATATGTAAATTCCCCTGTGTTCGGTGACTTTCTGAGGCCTCCTATAGCATGATAAGAAAGTGGTATTAGCTACTGAAATTAAAACCACGATTAATTCTTATAACCGGAAATAATTGCTCATTTGTCAAATTGAAATTCGGCCACATGTGTAAAGGGCGAAACCCGAAGTCATTTGTTAGCCCAGACCGTCGCAGAAAGTGTTGACAAACAGTTATGCTGGATGCAGGCTGTGAGACGTGATCAATCTCGATCGGGTGACATGAGCAAATGGGTAAGATGTCGAAAAGACCCGAAACTCCAAATGAACCAAGTTACATCACTGATGATGCATCCAACATCATCTAAAAGATGTATTTTGTAAAATAGTGAGTTCGATTCTTACTGGTTGTTCTATATCTATTTCCATTTTCTAACACTAATGTATGGCTGCACCATTTGGACTCTAATGAGACTTTTGGAGAACAATTTGAAGGGGAACTGTACAAGGGTTCAGCATGCAGTCTTGAACAAATTTTGGAAGTAGCAACCCACAAGGGGCAGCTGTTTGGCCACTTGTTTCCAATCACACAAATAATCCGGGTAAGCACTCTAGTAGTTCCTATCTTTAAATGTACCATTGTGCACTTTGACAAGAGAGCCTTGTTGAGTTTGAGACATTTCCAGCCCGTCCTTCGGGGGTCCGGTGTGCTTCGGCCACTGGACCAGTCGTGTTGAATTAATAGCGTGTCGTATTGAATTGATCCTGAAGCGCCCCCCTTGAGGGGGAATTCCGAAGGGATCGACGCAATTTTTGTTCTTTCCCACCTATGAGCTTCGGCTTGTGGGTGGGCCCACGTTAAAACGAGGCCTTGTGCCCAGCCCATATAAGTGGGGTATGAGGCAAATACCCCCCCCCTTGTTGAAGCCGTCCATCTATTCTATAATGGGTCGTAAAAGTCGGATAGAGCAAATACTGCTAAAAATAATAATTCTTTTTTTTTTTCATATTCGTTCTATATTAGTTATTTCTAATATTGTATTCTTTTCGAAAGAGAAGTCGCCGTTCGAAACGAAAAGAAGCAGTCGTTCTTCTTGTCTGCTAGTTCCTTCCCTTATTCCTTTTATGTTTCTCAGTTTCCCCGCCAGGTGTCTCTGCTGTTACTCATATGTCCATTCGTTCAAATTGAATGGCTTCTGAATCATTAATAGGAAGCAAACAAACAAACGTTATAAACAGAACTTCGAATAAAAAGGCGAATATATATATATATTCGTATTTTATAATATATATATATATATATATATATATATATATATATATAATCGTACCAGCCAAAAATAATCTATTGGTACAATATTTGGCCAAAAGAAAAAACAATTTATATGCATATATATATAAGATATATATATTCATACAAAACCGCCAGGAAACTGAAGCTAATAAGTAAAAGTGCTCAATACCTAAGTAGAGCAAATAATAAAGATAAATCTAATGAGTCAGATAAACCTACGAAAAGTTTAGCTTAGTGCTCTTCAGGGCCATGATCAGGATCTTAGCCCTGAAGAGCACTAAGCGAAACTTTTAGTAGGTTTATCTGACTCATTAGATTTATATATATATGGGAACTGATAGTTTGAAAATTTCAAACCAATCACACCCCACCCTATATATATATATAAATGAAAACCTAAAATGTATCAGTATACATTTATTTCAGCCTTTTGGCTTTTTCATATCTGATTTCAAAATGGATCATATTCTCCGTATATGTAATTTATGCAATTCCTTAAGCGGAGTTTAACAGGTTTGAATTCAGAGTTTTCCATTTCCTAGACTGGTAACCTATCCAAGGTTAAAAAGTCCAGTCTCTCCTATTATTTACCCATAGTAGGGAGAATATATGGATTCATACTTATGTGAAATGCAAACAGCCACGTCCAGGATTTGAACACGTCCAGGATTTGAAGTTAATTCATTAATAATTAATTAGGCGGGATTTACCAGCCTTACATTTAAATAGGTAAATCCCGCCTAATTAATTATTAATGAATTAACTTTCATAAAATTAGGTTCGACTTCAATTAAGCACATATTCTCCCAAATATTGTCGGCTGAAAATAGCCATATCACAAACACCGTCTGTTTGTTTACTTCTCGTAAGTTTGTGTAGAGGTCACTTAAGAGGAATATAAACACCTACTACTTAACAAAACGAATAAATCTTGCTAAGTCCGTTTGGTGTGGAGGTAAGACGCTTGCCTGTCGATTCGACAGACAGGTTTCGAGTCACACACGGGGCGGTCTTCGTATCTATAGCTCTGCTGATGAGGCCTAATAGGCCGAAATGTACATACAGAGATTGATTTTTCTCGATTTGTTTAGCCTTACATTTAAATAGGTAAATCCCGCCTAATTAATTATTAACGAATTAACTTTAAAAAATTAGGTTCGACTTCAATCAAGCACATATTCTCCCAAATATATATATATATATATATATATATATATATATATATATATGAGAGTAAACAAACAGAATCTTTGAGATGGCGGTAGCCGACAATATTTGGGAGAATATGTGCTTAATTGAAGTCATACCTAATTTTGAAAATTAATTACTTGATAATTAATGAATTAGGCGTGCATATCTGTTCAAATGTATGGCGTAAACAAATCGAGAAAAAGTCGATCTCTGTACGTACATTTCGGCATATTATGCTTCATCAGCAGAGTTATAGAAAGGAAAGTGCTCTGTGTGTGATTCGAACCCTAACTGCCACATATATATATATATATATATATATATATATATATATATAAAAGATTTTTGGATGTTTGTTTTTTAGAAGCATTGTTGAATAAAATATATACTATATTTTTGCTTGAAGGTAATTACAATACATGTATCGCATAAAATTCGATACTTTTTTTTTATAGAAAATGAACTTGACAAGTATAATCTCGGCAAAGGATCGTTCGGTGTGTAGAACATCGTACAGACTGTTTCGACTTCTGTACGATGTTCTACACACCGAGCGATCCTTTGCCGGGATTACACTTGTCAAGTTCATTTTCTATTATAAAAAAAGGATCGAATTTTATGCGATACATGCATTGTAATTTCCTTCAAGCAAAAATATAATATATATATATAATACAGAGAGAGAGAGAGAGAGAGAGAGAGGGAGAGAGAGAGAGAGAGAGAGGAGAGAGAGAGAGAGGAGAGGAGAGAGAGAGAGAGAGAGAGACTAACCATTACAACACGCGCCTCCACACACACACATACACACACATATATATATATACATATATATATATATATATATATATATATTATACATTTATGCAACTTTTTGGTTACAGAGTTTCACTGTCGTAGAATCTGGTAATAAACGACCGGGTGGATCTTTGGTTACATCAAATGACTTAATATACCGCACGGACGGAGATAGTTAGATAACCAAGATGGATGCGAGATGGGGGTGTGCACGCACATGCGGAGTCATACAGAGTTGCGCATGCGTTCTTAACCACGTCACGATAGCAGTGACGATAATTATTTTATACCGAAGTTAGAATGCATTCAAAATGTTCCAGTGCCACGGCTGGTAAAACGATGAAAGGGGATAATTTAATATATTCCATTTTACCTAAACTCTAGAGTCTGTCAAAGAAAATCGGTTCCTGGTGTCGGACAGTCTGTGCCATTTATTCTAACTCCTTTAGAAATCCAGGAAGCAGTATTCTCTCCGCAGAAGGCCACCGTTAATGATACGATTACAGATCTTTCTGTTAATCCTAAACAGTTTTAGCACGCCAAAACTCAAACTTGGGTACCGCCAATAATAGTTACTTGAATCTATAAATAATTACTGTAATGATAAACGAACACACGGATAGGCTTAAGAAAGCTTTTATTCTACTTAGAATAATCTTACAGTTTACTGAGAGCTTATATACTCTTAGAAACACCAAAGAGTTCCACAATGGGAGGTAATAATAAAACAGGGAAAGTAACTCAATTACTTATTACAATTACATTAATTGATTGAGTGTGGTGAGAAGAGAGAGAGAGAGAGGAGAGAGAGAGAGAGAGAGAGAGAGAGAGAGAGAGAGAGAGAGAGAGAGTGAGTGTGTGTGTATGTTAATACCTTTCATTGCTAGTACTCCCAGGTCCACTCTGAGTGATATCATATTTTAGGGTCCCATCTATGGGGTAAGTAGATCTGTTTTATAATTATTTGTATTAGATAGGAATAATTGATACCACATAATAGTATGCCAATTATTTGAATGAGATAGAAATACTTGATATATACATGTGTGCAAAATTAAAAAAAAAACTCTTAAGAAACAGGGGGAGAATCCATGTGACATAGAAGCTAGAGTGATGGACTGCAACATTATAGTAAGTGTGTTCGAATTCCAGTTGTGCTATTACATTTACTTTTGGACTAATATCTTGGAAAAGGTATGAAGCCCTCACCCTGAGATATGGTTTAAATAGTACCACAAATATAATAAATATGTGTGCAAAAAAAAAAAAAAATCACAAAATCTCATTAGAAACAACCCCAGAAACAATGTAAACGTACAATGAATGCGATTCCAACCCCTTATCATAGAGCGTTCGGCTAGAAACCACAAGTTAAGCAGCGAGGAACCAGTTTAATAATCGATTGGGGGAACCACTTAAACAAAAGCGGGTACTCTAAGACAACCAATATCGTTTATCTATCATAATGGCGATTCGGCATTAAATAACCCGAAAAGGTTTGTTTCACTATCATGACCTATCATGAGACCCTAACAGATACTACCAGAGTGAACCTTGGAGCAATGGTAATGAGAGGGTTCTCCACATTCGCCAGACCTCTAGAACTGGAACCTCACCATCAGATAGTTTAACATACTCAGAACATTTTTTTGCATTAGCGACTAAGTAAACAAAAGTAAAGTCATCAGGGTGGCCTAAAGTCGGTATCAGTCAAACAGTGAGGAAGTCTATTCCCTTTCAACTAGCACTAGACCAAGGAGATTGTTTTAGCATCTGAGGTGGAGCGCCACGCCTAACATCAGTTTACCACTTCAACACACAGATCCCTGCGCTACTACATACGCTGAGTCGGTGAGTGGCCGGTATCGAATCCGGAACCTTGTGGTTCCTTGTCGGACGCTCTACCGACTGAGCTAAACCGGGCACTTTATAGTAAAAGTCTGTCTGTGTGTCTGACACAGTCTGGCCATATCTGACGAGTTAATCAGTTTATTGCAGTAACTGACCATGTCGCTTGCGTAGATGAAAGGATTTCATTAACAGCCACGTTGACACCCAATTTCAATCCATCTCATAACTCCAAAAAAATAAATAAATAAAAATAAATAAATATAAAATATAAATATAAAAATAAATATAAATATAAAAAATATATATAAATATATAAAAAAAAAAAATAAATAAATAAAATATAAATAAAAAAAAAAAAAAAAAAAAATAAAAAAAATAAATAAAAAAATTAATTACTGACTTCGTGAGAAAAACTAATATTTTCTTATTAGCAAGGAAAAAAGCGGTTGATCACGTTTTCGCATAGAGGAAGCGTCAGAATTTATTTTCGAATCCATACCCGACCCACATCCGCCAGTTACGATCGAGACTTTTTACTAAGAATTGGTTTTATTGGTCAATATCGATCTGTCTTTCGTTCGATGAAATGGTTGATGGAACAGACACTTGGCATATATATATATATATATATATATATATATATATATATATAATAAACAAAGAGTATATGGGGTCTGTCCAGGAAGTAATTTATATTATGTCTTATCTGTTATTAGTTTATGAACAAAAAAAAAATGAAATAAAAAAAACAAAAACAAAGCAAACAAAAATAAAACAACATGGTGAACATCCTCTAAGCATAAATAAAACAAAAACAGGAATCCATTCACAGCCATATATATATATATATATATATTATAAGTCGTCGGGGCGGCCTAATGTCGGTATCAGCCAATCAGCGAGGGAGTCTATCCCCTTTTCACTAGCGCTAGACCAAGGAGATTGTTTTTGCATCTGAGGTGGAGCGCCACACCACAATCAGCTTCTTTCCTTACCGCACAGATTACCCTGTGCTACTCATAACGCTGAGTTGGCGAGGACCGGGATCGAACTAGGAACCTTGTGATTTCTAGCCTAACGCTCTACCGACTGAGCTAACCCGGCCCTTTATATTATATTATACTATAAAAAAGAGGTCCGCAAAATGGATTATATTTAAAAAAAAAAAAAAAAGTATTATTATTTTACATTGGCGACACGTGTTTCAGATCTCCTGGTATCTTCTTCAGGCATTAGTTAACCACATTCTCATATATATATATATATATATATATATATATGTAAACAAATCTAGCTATTTTCAGCCGACAGTATTTTGGGAGAATGTGTGCTTAAATGAAGTCAGACCTAATTTTTTTGAAAGTTAATTCATTAAAGATAAATGTTAAATCCCGCCTAATTATCATTAATGAATGAACTTTAAAAAAAATTAGGTCTAACTTCATTTAAGCACATATTCTCCCAATATATATATATATATATATATATATATATATATATATAATGAGGAAGAATGAATAAAAGAAATGATAATAAAAGATGAATTTAATCATATCACTTACACTTACACATGTATATATATATATACCTCCCACTACCAATTCCTACGCTACTGCTCGTTTTCTTTAAAAACGAGACACCACGAAACATGCCATCAGTTTCCAACCTGAAGATGGCAAATCGACATGCCGAAAGCGCTCGTAGAAACACCTTTGGTAGTCTGGCTACACCAGTTCCACCCTGACACCAAAAAGATGGCCAGACACCTTGAACGGATTGGACAGAAACTTGTACGACAGGAATTGTCAATCGAGTTCAACCAAAACATATATATATAGTTTTGCTGGTGGAATATAACTGGAACACTAGAGCGTCCCCCGAATATTGGCGCCTTAGGCGGGAGAAATCGTTTTTTGTATATTTGCTATTGCCGTGTCGCGCTCATTGGAAATTGGTAGCAGTCGCCATCTTTTTTTATTTTTTATTTATTTATCAAAATGATGTGAAAATATCAAAGATCAAGTGATGCTTTAGTTGCTTTCGAGTCGTGACATTATTAATTTGCGCTGCGTCCGTCTTGGGGGAATTTAAAGGTCTCACTGATTATTATTGTTGTTGTGTTGTTGTTGTTGTTGTTTAAGGTTTAAGAAATTTCATACGTCAAGCGACGCAGAATTATGACCTTTTAAACTAATCCATAGAGACATGTCCACCTTTCATAACGAATACAAACAGGGTATATAAATGTATATATATATATATACTAGCAAATATATGCACCCTCCGGGTGCAAGTATTTAAGTTTTAATGTAATAGAATATCATATTAAATTAGAAAGGCTAATGAAACTGAATAAGAATGTAGATAAAAAGATTTGGAACAGAGGGGGTATGATTAAAAAATAGAACAACTTTGAAACTAACTCTTCCATCATTTTTCGTTACTCCCGTCTTTCATTGGTAAATTTTCCTAATTCAACTGTTTAGTTAAAATAGGTAGTAAAGAATAAAATGACAGTTATTTCTTCTTGTTAAGGGATTTCTTTTAAAATTTATTGAAGAGATTTTTGCTCATATTCATTAAGATGAAAGCAAATAATTAGAAATCAATAATACTAAGCATATATTTGTTAAAATCAAATTTCTAAGATCAATATGCAAATTAGCCTTCCCATTCATACTGTAAACCGCTATTTTGTTGTATATATAAATACAATTGCATGTTGTTAGTATGTAGATATGGTCAACAGTGTAAGTAATGTAAAACAATTTTATTGATAATTGAGGTTAAAATAAGGATAAATTCATGGTGAATGTGACGTCAATAACTAAGGGAATTGTGACTTGAGTAGTGATTTAGTTTCGGTTACAGACAGAAAAACACACACTCTCCATTATAATAAGATATAAGTTCACCCAAAAAGTACGATATACACATCAGTTTAAAATAAACGAGAAATTCTGGGGAGGCCAGCTAGTGTAGTGGTTAGAATGTCCGCCTGCTGACAGGTAGGGTTCGAATCACGCACAAAGCACTGCCCTGTCTATAGCTCTGCTGATGAGGCCTAATAGGCTGAAATGTACATACAGAGATCGACTTTTTCTCGATTTGTTTACGCTTTACATATAAACGGATATGCATGCCTAATTCATTTAATAATAATTCATTATACATGGACATGCAAGTGTGGGGCGCCCAACAAGGACCTACATTGACCAGCTATGTGAGGATGCTGGTTGCTCCACAGAGGAGCTCCCAGGTGCAATGAATGATAGGGAAGGTTGGCGAAAGATTATCATGGATACCCGTGCTGTATGTGCGACATGATGATGATTATATATATATATATATCTTATTATAATGGAGAAACTGTCAAATACCTTTTCTCATTGTTATAACATATCTCTTATTATAATGGAGATTGTGTGTTTTTCTGTCTGTAACCGAAACTATATTAACTCAAGTCACAATTCTCTTAGTTATTGACATCACATTCTCCATGATTTTATTTTTATCTAAACCTCAATTATTAATAAAATTGTCTTACATTATTAATACTGTTAACTATGTCTACATACTAACAACATGCAATTATATTTATATATACAACAAAATAGCGCTTTACATGTGAACGGGAAGGCTAATTTGCATATTAATATTAAAAAATCGAATTTAATAAATATGTGCTTAGTATTATTGATTTCTAAACTGTTTGGTTTTATTTAAATGAATATAAGCAAAAATCTCTTCAATGAATCTTAAATGAAATCCATTAACAAGAAAAATAACTGTCATTTTATTCTTTACTTCATCTTTTAACTAAATACTTAAATTAGAAAAAATAACAATGAAAGACGAGAGTGATGGAAGAGTAAGTTTCAGTTGTTCCATTTTTTTTATACTCCTCTGTTTCAATCTTTTATTATACTCCCTCTGTTTCAAATCTTTTTATCTGTATTCTTATTTAGTTTCATTAGCCTTTCTAATTTAATACACTATTTTATTACATTAAAACTTAAATACTTGCACCCGGACGGTGCATATATTTGCTAGTATATATATATATATAGAATTAGAATATTGACATGTTCAAGTTACATAAATGATGTATAAAGATTCTACTTTTAAAAAAATGTTAATCCGTTGAAAACTTTAACTTTTAAAAAATAGATAAATAAATGAAATAAAATTAAATTAAAAATTACCTTAAATTATAATAATTAGATAAACTAATTTTCACTAATTTGAAAGTCGATGGGCTCACATAAACCGCATTTAGCAAAAGACGGGATTATTATTTAATCAAATTCAATAATATTTCTTTAATGATATCAAATTTGATAACATCTTTATAAATATTAAATTCAATATCTTTAGCAATATCAAATTTAATAATACCTTTAGTAATATCAAAATCAGTATTATCTTTTGAATTATTAAATTCAATAACATCTTTAGCTATGAAAATATTAAATACAATGTTGTCTTTAGTGATATAAAGTTCCGTGATATCTTTAGCAATGTTAGGTTCAATAGTTTCAGTAATATTAAAGCCAATAATATCTTTTTACTAATATTACATTTATCATTATCTTTATTAATATTAATATTATTAATATTACTAAAGACAAAACGTCTTTAGAAATATTAAATTCAATAACAATATAAGTGAAGATTCGCATCGACTGCAGTTTAGACAGCGCTGCGTTTTATAGGTTCCAGAGAGTTTTCCATTGGTCGAAGCACCTCCGGAACTCTCTCTTTTAATATGGAGTGAAACTTTTACTATCGTATTTCTTTTATTGTCCTCCACGTTCTCAAATCCTACTGTGAAGAAGTCCTCCACGAAGTTGATGCACTTGCGCAAACCCATGTTTCACCAAAGCTGCTGATCAAAAAGTATGGAGATGACCTCATCAAGGTCAATTTTTAAGCGTATTTTTTTTTAAACAGTTTTGAATTCAAAGTTTTCTTTTTCCTAAACCGGTTACTATAACAAGTTTAGATAGCCAATCTGCCCTACTATTTACACGTATTTGGAGCGAGAAAAATTGGATTCATATTTTTCCCAAAGGAATTAGTGCTATGTGAAATACAGACAACCTCGTCCACTATTCGAAGTCGTCGGGGCGGCCTAATGTCGGCATCAGCCAGACAGCGAGGGAGTCTATCCCCTTTTCACTAGCGCCAGACCAAGGAGATTATTTTAGCATCTGAGGTGGAGCGCCACATCTACCACCAGCTCCTCAGTTTACCGCACATATCCCTGTGCTACTCATACGCTGAGTTGGCGAGCGCCGGTATCGAACCAAGAACGTTGTGATTCCTAACCAAACGCTCTACCGACTGAGCTAAACCGGCCATATATATATATATATATATATATATATATATATATATATATATATACTCAGCCCTTTCACAAAGGCTCGGATGTCACACAAAGTCGCAAGTATGGGTCATCCCGACAGGATCGAACTCATTATTCAATACTAATGGATGTACGAGACTAGTTTGCTAATCACCGCATAACGATGGGACGCCTTGTATGTGTGTATTTCATTTGACCTAATGGTATGATATGAATATATATATATATATATATATTTGTATATGTATAAGAATTAACTTACCGGTGGGTATAAGAACGATCGTTGGAAGCGCACAATATCCAGAGGTTAAGGTTGAGGAAAAACAAATACAAAGTGCTCAATACAATGTAGAGCATAAATTTATTTAAGAATGGAAATGAGTAACCTACTCGAGTTTCATCGATAGATTCTTCAGGGTTACTTTTAAATTAATCGAGTTTACGATTAATCTTTGGTGTTATAAACATGCCCGTTGGAACGGGCATGTTTATAACACCAAAGATTAATCGTAAACTCGATTAATTTAAAAGTAACCCTGAAGAATCTATCGATGAAACTCGAGTAGGTTACTCATTTCCATTCTTAAATTATATATATATATATATATATATATATATATATATATATTTTTTTTTTTTTTTCAATATATCAAATTCACACTGTTGGATTAATTTCCTTTTATTTTATATATATATTATATATATATATATATATATAAATTTGTTTTAACGGAATTATGTATATTAATATATATCATTAGTTATCATTAGTATTGTTATCTGTACCATATAACAATGAAGATGAGGACAATAGTCCGAATAACAGAGATAATACTAATCATCAAGCCTCATCTCAAACATTCAGAGAAATAGTATAAATATCACATTATATATATGTATGTATGTATATGTATGTATTTGTATGAATTTATCAAACATAGCATTAGATTTATATACATTCCCCCCCCTCTCTCTCTCTCTCTCTATATATATATATATATATATATATATATATATATTTACCAACCCTCCACACGAGCAGGATGTGACACAAGGTCAATTTCTGAAGCGGAGTTTAGCAGGTTTGAATTCAGAGTTTTCCTTCTCCTAGACCGGTTGCCTAACCAAGGTTAAAGAGCCCATTCTACCCTACTATTTACCTATAGCTGAGAGAGTAGGATTCATACCTTTCCCAAGGGTATATATATATATATATATATGTGTGGTGTTGTGTATGAATATATCTAATATAGCATTATATTTAGATGAATTCAAATTTAGTCTTACTTACTCTACTTCGAGATATATATATATATATATCTCTCGAACGGTCAGTCTTTAAAAGGAATTGATGTTTGGTATAAGCATTCTGGTTTTTCATGTCTTTAGTGCAAGACTAGTTCTGATTTTGGCTCGGAATCTTCCTATCTTTCCGAAAAATACAAGAACCACGGATGTTTCTCTACAGAATCTTTGTTTTTTTTTTTGTCCTCCCCGAAAAGCGAGCGCTTCTTAAACTTCTTCGACACAGTTCCAGAGTTCACATTCTATGCATTAGTTGGAAAAGGGTTAAAAAAAAAGAACGCAGATAGTAGATATTCTAGCAAAGTAATAAATAAATAAATAAATGGAAAAGAAAGAAAGAAAAGGAGAAAGAAAAGGAAAAAGAAAAAGAAATAAAACAAATAAAAAGAAAAACCTAATATATTCAAAAATGCAATAAGAGATAAAAAAGAAAGAAAGAAAAAAGAATGAGATAGAGGGAAGATATATCAGGTCAACTTACCCATACCTTGAACATTCGACTAAAAACAGAGGGCCGCTTTTTGCTGGGAGCCGGTTGGTGTGGCCCTGCATTTTATGGAATCGCACATATGAGAAATTACCGCTGACGACCAGAAATTGTGTCTTTTCATTCTACCGGTTATAAGATTCCATCGTTAAACAGTATATATTTATGTGTGTATACAATATATATATATATATATATATATATATATATATATATATATATGTGTGTGTGTGTGTGTGTATATTTAACAAAAAAACATAACAGACTCCAAGTTTTGTAAGCGGTTGGCAACTGGATCTAGCAGTCTTTTGGATCGGGTGTTGAGTTAAAAACAAGAGAGAGAGAGAGAGAAAGCAGGGGCAAATATAGAGATGGGAATAGAGAGAAGGGTAGTTAGAGAGAAAATAAAGAAGGAGGGGGAAGATAGATATATAGATAGATAGAGGGAGAGGGGGGAGAGAGAGAGACGGTGAGTGATTGGAAGATACAGTGAGAGAAAGAGAGGAGGTGACATAGGTCTAGAGAAAGGGCAAAGGGAGGCAAGAGATGGAGAGAGAGACATAGAGGGGGAGGGACGATAGAAGTATATGAGAAGAGAGAAAGGGGATAATAGATAGATAGATAGAGGGAGAGAGAGAGAGGGAGAGAGAGAGAGGAGAGAGAGGGAGAGGGAGAGGAGAGAGGAGAAGAGAGAGTGAAAGGGAGAGAAGAGAGGAGGAGAGGAGGAGAGAGAGAGGGAGAGAGAGGAGAGAGAAGTCTGAACCAGAAATAGAAATAAGAAATAGAGGTTGTATAACAGAGAGAGAGAGAGAGAGAGAGAGAGAGGGCGAAGAAAGAGAGAGAGGCGAGAGAAGAGAGAGAGGCGAGAGATAAGAGAGAGGGGCGAGAGAGAGAGGGGAGAGATAGAGAGGGGCGAGAGAGAGAGAGAGAAGAGAGAGAGAGAGAGAGGGGAGAGAGGGAGAGAGAGGGGGGAGAGAGAGGGGAGAGAGGGGAGAGAGAGGCGAGAGAGAGAGAGAGAGAGAGAGAGGTAAAAATCTGCCCCCCCCCTCTCTCTAAAAAAACGGCACCCCTGTTATATTACTAGTCGATTATTTCTACGGGATGAAAGGCGAAATAACACAGCGAGAACGAGAAAACATGGACTAAAGATAGATTTGCAAAATGCTCCGTTGCATTCGACTCGATTTGATACGGTAACCAAATACGCGCTAAAAATAAAACCCTATGTGAGTCACTAGGAGTTGATATTTTTGCGTTAAATTTAAATTAACAACAACAACAACAACAAACAAAAAAAAAGATGGAAAAAAATTTGAAATATAAAACCAAGTTTTACAAACAGATCTTATTACATATTTAAGGTATGAGAAGTAAATACACAAGCGATGTGTTTATGATATGGCTTTTTTTAGCCGACAATTTTTGGGAGAATATGTGCTAAATTGAAGTCGTACCTAATTTTGAAAGTTAACTAATTAATAATTAATTAATTAGGCGGCATACCTATTTAAATGTAAGGCTAAACAAATCGAGAAAAATCAATCTCTGTATGTACATTTCGGCCTATTATGTATGTTTATGCATGGCGGATAGCTAGCTAGCATAATTCGGTAGGATGGTTGGTTGATTGGATTTTACGGCATCCTAACCCTCATTGGGTTATTTTATGCCGAATAAGTTTTGTTTTCTTCATTCTTGTTGGGCATTCAATTTTATAAACACAATTTTATAAACACATTTTATCTATTTAATTTATAGATGGGACCCTAACAGGCACTACCACTCCGGGTTAGAGTGAATCTGGGAGTAATGGCGATGAAGGGATACTCCACGCTGCCTAGAGCTCCAAAATTGGAACTTCACCATCGTGACGTGACCAGCCGATTGATCAGAGGGAGCCCCTCCGAACGCCCGTCTAGATGCTAGGCTTGACGTGACCAGCCGATTGATCAGAGGGAGCCCCTCGAACGCCCGTTTAGATGCTAGGCTTGACGTGACCAGCCGATTGATCAGAGGGGCCTCTCCCGAATGCCCGTCTAGATGCTAGGCTTGACGTGATCAGCCGATTGATCAGGTGGAGCCTCTCCGAACGCCCGTCTAGTGTAAGTAAGAGCCAAAGTGGAGTGTCACATTGGTGGGGCAGTCTTATCTCTCTGCAGAGGTGCAGCTGGTGTATTGTACAACCCCAGTCGATACGGCGGCACAATACGGTTGGTTCGGACAGGTAGTAATATATTCATCGCAAAACAACAACAAAAAAACTTTTCGTTTTCTGTCGGTATAATTGCTTGTCCGATGAATAACCCATTCTAAGAAGTTATGACTTCATTACTATATAATGTCTTCGCACATAATGTTCTTAATGAAAAGAAATACAGTGTTTGGTTCGGTTGTTCCAACTCGTCAGTTCAGTCACAAGAGCGAGAGGAGAGAGAGAAAATTTGTCATGGTATTTGCTAGGTAGGTATGCTGAAATCAGCCTGGAGGGGGGGCTGAAGAGAGAGAGAGAGAGAGAGAGAAGAGAGAGAGAGAGAGAGAGAGAGAGGGGGAACTAATGTAATGAGAAAAAAAAGGTAGAATGAATCCTAGCTGACGTAACCTGCCATCAACGGAAGACACAAGATATGCTAATAGATTGGTGCAAAATAGATATATAGATAGCTAGATATGTACAGAGTGCGTTGCACTAATAGAAAGATATGAACAGTCTTTTATATATATATATATATATATATATATATATAAAATGAACGGAAAATACACATTTATATATATATATATATATATATATATATATAATATAATATATAAGAACGGAAAATACCATTTATAAATGAACGAAATATATATAATATATATATATTATATATAATATGTGTGTGTGTGGTGTGTGTGTGTGTGTTTTATTATATGTGTGATATTTATAGTATATTGTTTGGCTTTAGTGTGAAGCATTAGGAATGGAATATCAGAAACTCAGTTTAAAAAAATGTTAAGTTTCGTTTTATTTCCTTTAATTTTCGAGAGTGCTTGTTTCTCTTCATCTGAACATTATAATATATATATATATATATATATATATACGAATGTATACATAGATAAAAACGGAACAAAATACATTAAATATAGATACGGAACAAGATATGTTACTGTTGGTGGTGATTGTGGATGTGCGTGTATATATATATATATATATATATATGGTGTGTATGATTTTGGAAGTTCAAGGAAATCATTAAAAATAGCATAACTTAGGCCCCAGCGGGCGGTCAGGGGTGCGAGACCAATTGTCTGGAATATCTTTTTAAGAACATAACACTGGGGCCTAGACTATGCAGACGATGACCTAAAACGATGCGATCATGGCATGAATCGGACAAAGAAATCCAACCGTCTAGACTGATAATAGCTGGACTGATATCGATTGGGTGTAATCGATTGGACTGATGCACGAACGCCCGTCTTGAGGGTGGGGACTCATTGTCACAATGGGAGCCGCACAAGAATGCTGCGTGCAATCTTAAACAAATCGTGGAAATAACAATTCCCAAGTAGCTGTACGGCCACTTGCCCCCTATCACACAAATCATCCGATATATAAACAGGTTGTATTCCACCTGGCAGCCAAAACGATTTTCGCATCTGATGGCGACGCATCTAAGGGACCCGGTCGAGACAAATCAGCAACAATGACCCCAAGCAGCAGTAGCAACATACTTGAACGTGAGGACCTAAGCAGCAGCAGCAGTAGCATCATCATCACCAGCAGCAGCAGCAGCAGCAGCAGCAGTAGCAGCAGAGCCCTTAGCGATAACTAAGCAAATAGCCATATAGGAACATCACTTTAAACAAATCTTGACATGACAATCAAATCTTATTATAATGGAGATTATGCGTTTTTATGTCTGTAACCGAAACTATATTACTACTCAAGTCACAATTCCCTTAGTTATTTACGTCACATTCTCCATGATTCTATTTCTATTTAAACCTCAATTAATAATAAAACTGTTTGACATTATTAATACTGTTGGCCTTACCTAAATACTAATAACATGCAATTGTATTTATATATACAACAAAATACCAGTTTTCAGTGTAAACGTATAGCTAATTTGCATATTGATATTAAAAAAACTGATTTTAATAAAAATGTGCTTGGTATTATTGATTTCTAATTGTTTGGTTTTATCTTAATGAATATGAGTAAAAATATCTTCAATAAATCCTAAAAGAAATTCATTAACAATAAGAAATAACTGTAATTTTATTCTTTACTTCCTATTTTAACTAAATAGTTAAATTAGGAAAAAATACCATTGAAAAACGGAAGTGATGGAAGAGTAAGTTTCAGTTATTCTATTTTACGATTATACCCCCTCCGTTTCAAATCTTTTTATCTGAATTCTTAATTAGTTTCCTTAGCCTTTCTGATTTAATCTAATATTTTATTACATTTAAACTTAAATACTTGCACCTGGAGGGTGCATATATTTGCTAGTGATAATAAAGTATTCTATTTATTCCTCTTTATACACTGTGTACTTGTGTAAAATGATCATAACATATTCACATCATAACACATCATAACATAACATATAATATTCAAATGATCATTTATTGCTCATTTGAATAAACTTTCATGAAAAATACTAATATCAATAATATCAATAAATTATAGTAAGTTTTTTGGACCATATATCTTTTGGGCACCCCTTTTGCGATCTCGTTTCATAAGGACATGTTTTTCATTTACACCGCCAAAATCCGGTTGTTTGTTAGGGGTTAGTTTTATAATTTAAAAAAAAACTCTAAAAATCACTGCGGGAGATGCAAGGACTAACATATAAGTGACGTTCCGTGGAAATCAGCACATGGGCACGCCATATTTTGTGTAGTACTTTGTTATTTGCAACTTTTGCCACATTGGAGATGTTACAGTTCCAAAATCGATCTACCCTATTCTACAGTATTGGACAAAAAAAAAACTTTAATGAAACTTCAATTGCTTATCATTACACATATTAGGAAGTGATTATTTTCTTTGATCATTGCTGTCAAAGTTCCCTTACTTAGCAAAAAGTCATTAGAAAAGGACGAATCACAAATTAGGATATCACAGAGATGCTGATAGGTACGCGTCCTGCATCCCCGAGGTACAAAAATCTAAAAAGGATGCAGTAAAATCATATCCATGCATCCCGGTGTTTTTCTTTTTTCTTTTTTTTCAGCAGAGACTTACATTGACCAGCTCTGCGTAGATACTGCATGTTGCACAGAGGATCTCCCGAGAGCAATGAATGATAGGGAGGGTTGGTGCGAGATTGTCATGGGTATCCATGCTACTAGTGTGACATGAAGATGAAACTTTGCTTAGTATGGCAGAATTCTAAAGGGAGATTTGCTATCAGTCCTCACTGATTGTTCAATAACCATGATCTTTTTTAAATACTTAAAATATACGCTCCTACATTTGAGGCACTATTAGGTGTCGTCAGTGATGTAGTACGCATGGGTCACTGGGAAGTTTCGGGTCTTTCAGCATCATACTTTCCCTCACCAGGCAGACCCCATCAGAGATGGTCAAATTCTGATCCACCTACTGACGCCAACAGACGTTAAATATCTAGGTTTGTAGACTAGTTTGATGTACAATGTTGATTCTCACTGGGTGCCACATCACTGGAAATTATGCTAGAATTTACTGGAATATGAAGGGGGCATAAAAAATCCGTTTAGTTTCTGAGATCTTTAATTTATAATGTGTATTTATTTCTTCGCGTCGAGTCGTTTTTCATTCCTTACAAATGGCGAGTCACGTGGCGGAAACGATCGTCGCTGAAGCAAAGTCAAGTCGATATTTATGTCCAAAACCATGTCAAAAATTATTTGTCATTTGACACTGTTCCTCGACCAAGTCCAAGGGTAGAACCCTGGATCGAGTCAAATGGAGATTTCCATTTGACCTTGTCCCACGCTCAAATCCAAAGCTTGAACCCTAGATCAATTCAATATTTATGAAAAAATAGGTCCCAGGTTATTTTCCATTTCACTCCGATGACATCGAGATCAAGTCAATATTTATGTAAAAATCAGATCTCGGGTTATTTGTCGTTTGATCCCGATCCTCGATTAAGGTAAAGACTGGAACTCGAGATCAAGTCAATATCTATAAAAAACTAGGTCCCATGTTATTTTCCATTTGCCCTGATCCTCCGCCAAGCCAAAAAATAGAACCCTAGATCAAGTCAAAACTATGAAAAAAAACCCCCAAAACATTAGATCCTTGGTTATTTTACGTTTGACCCTGATCCTCGATCAAGCCCATGGACAGAACCCTAGATCAAGTCAATATCTATGAAAGATATTAGGTCCCATATTATTTTCCGTTTGACCCTGATCCTCGGTCAAGCCCAAAAATATAACCTTAAATCAAGTCAAAGCTATGAAAAAAAAATTAGATCCTTGGTTGAAAATGTTAACATAGGATATTTTCTCCTTTTTGAGGGAAATAAAATTATACCATAGAATATAGACATGAAACAAATCAATGCCATACAATATAATCCCCAATAATGCTAACACATTGTTAAAACCAATTACTAAAAGTATATATATGAATACACAATATGTATTACACCCTAACCGTTAGGCATGATATAACCCCGGACGGGTTGATATGCCGTTAAAATCAACCAACCAACCTTGATCCTCGGTCAAGCCCAGGGATAAAACCCTAGATCAAGTTAGTATCTATGAAAAATATTAGATCCAATGTTATTCTCTGTTTGACCCCGATCTTCAGTCAAGCCCAAAAGTAGAACCCTAGATCAAGTCCAAGCTATAAAAAAAACAAAAACAAAAAAAAAATTAGATCCTTGGTTATTTTACGTTTGACCCTGATCGTCGGTCAATCCCAGAGATAGAACCCTAGATCAACTCATAACCTATGAAAAACAATGTTCCAGTTATTTCGTGTTTGGCCCCGACCCTATACAGAAACGCACAAACTTCAGCAAAGTAGTTTATATACAGCATTGTAATCCCTATTGGAATACATTTTGTGAATTTTATTTGTTTTTATAGTTAGCAAATACGATAGATTCCATTGAATAACCCATTTTTATTTATGACAATTATTATCTACCCAACATTAGTCAGGGCAAAGACATTATTATAGATCTCATATCTTGTGTCAGAAACAACATAAAAATTATCAATAGTTACGCGGTTTTCTTAAGCGTTCGTTGGATTACGAAAAATGGCGTCGGTTTTTGACGCAATTCTCGCGGCAAAGTGGGATATAGCGAGAATTACGAAGCTGTTAACTGGCGGGAGTATAGTGTTTATAGCAGCAGTTGTAAGTTAACGTTATCATTGCGTGAACTAACGGTGATAGCATAAACATGATATTTGATAGTGACGTGATTTAAAAATAGAAAAATAGACAAAAACGATGGATGGTTGCAAAAAGTGGTAAAGGACATCTCTGTTTACGTTGTTAGAAGATTCCATCAAGGATTCCTCAGAGAGCGTCTCAGGCACTGGGCAATAAACCCCACCATGCCTCTTTAAATTGAGGCGGTATTTGTTGCCTGGGGGATGGCCCCCAGGGATCAACGATGTTAACTTGTGAGGTCCAGCGGCCTAAGCTCACTGGACCCCGGTTGAAACCGGAGTTTGATATGTTGGCCGTATCTTGATATATAAGGTGTGCTACAATACACCACTTAAATTTATAGACTAAGCGAGGTCACGTTGTTTAAACCTCAACCAATCAACAGCCCGAATGCGAAGCTGGTTGACTACTTAATCGCTGATACTGAGAGACATCCATTTGCAATCATTGACCAAGGACTTGCAAGGCTGAGGAGTACCAAGGGAAAACCAAAGGATTCTTTGCCAAAGATCGCGCTCTGTTTAACACAAAGGATATCCGTTGGACAAACGCTCTTGCTTGAAACCTAAAGGATGGCTACTAAAATCGTAAAATCAAAACATTATGAACAATCATATATATATATATATATATATATATATATATATGTGTGTGATGATTGCCACTTCTTCACAGAATAAGGCCATTTCTACAAGTTCGGCTGTGAGCACGCAATGCCCAGGCGTTCAGCTTTGTTTTTATTCACTGTCATACATATGAACCTCTTCCCCGGTTTTCTCTCGTATGCGACCGTACGTGACTGAGAAACCCAGCACTTGATAAGCAAACCTTGCCACACGCGTCACATATATAGTCCGGCTTAAATTTAGAATGTGCCATTTGCGTAGAGAACGCTTCAGGATGTAGTATGAAGGTTCCCACAAGAAATGTGGTGCTCTGGGTTAGTGGTAATGATGCTTCGGCCCCGAAACCATGCCTGAACCCAGTGTCAACATCTGATGAAGGCTTTGTTGGTTTGCAATGCTACTGTGTAAATAGCAGTCATTGTATGAAGATTATTAACGTCATAACCAAGACATCACTAATTACGTCACGCTAGGTCATTTGTCTAAGTTATGCGTACAACAATGGAAACGGTATCATTTTATTTGTAGCTTTTTTATATATTTATTTATTTTACTTATCTTATTTATTTATGTCGTTAAGCACTAACTTTCCTTAATTGTTTTCTTTCACTGTCATCGTAATAGACTCGTTTGTCTCACGATTCTGAATGACTGGGTTTTTTTTGTTTTTTTTTTTTTGGCTATTCATTCACCTTTTTTTTTTCTTTTTTTTTAAGATTGTGTATTTTTTTTGTCTCGGTGCAGAGCAACGCAACAGACTTCTCCATCTTGATTCATTTTTGCTTGCACCCAGTCTTTTGCTGTCATTCAACATACATATATATATATATATATATATATATGTGTGTGTATACGAATAACAGTGGGAGTATGAGGGTGATTGCGTGCGTGAGAGAAAGAGACGGGTGTCGTGGAGGAGGAGGAGGAGGCGAGTCGTAGAAAGTGATGCGGGAAGAAATGACAAACGTTTCTTCTATTATTTTCGTTTGTTGGCTCCTCTCTCTTCTGCTCGCACTTTCTCTTTCTCTCTTCTCCCCTCCTTTCTTCCTCCCCCTCCTCTCCCCCACCTCTCTTCTTCTCCCCCCACCCCCTCTTTCTTCCTCTCGTCTTTCCTTTCGTACGTATCAGAGGAGAATAACGTTTCTTCTTCCTTAATATTATTATTTCTTCAGTTGTTTTCTTCTCTCTCTCTCTCGCACTTTCTCCTCTTTCTCCCCCCACCTCTCTTTTCTATCCTCTCCTCTCTCTTTCACTCCTTTCGTGTTATCAGAGAATACAACAGTTTTACTTCTTATATTATTATTCCGTTGTTGATTTCTTCTCTCTCTCTCTCGCCACTTTTCTCCCCACCTCCCTTTTCGTAGTTATTCCCAGAGAATAACGTTTCTTCTTAATATTATTAGTTCGCTAGTTTTTCTGGCAATTAAAATGACCCACAGAGTTGATATGCCGATTAAACAAAACCTCCAAACTCAAAAACTCTGTTGTTTTCTTCTCTCTCTCTCTCTCGCATTTTCTCTCTTCTTCTTCTCCACCCCACCTCTCTCTCTTCTTTCTCTCCCTTTCCTTTCGAGTTATTCAGAGAAATAACGTTTCTTCTTCTTCTTCTGGGTTCTTTTTTAAAGGTCTGTCCCTGCCCAAATCCGCCTTTAGAGTTGCTCTGTATAGATTTTAAATGTGAGATTTTTTTTTCTTTTTCTTTTTTTTTTTCAAATGGGATGTGCGGGGGTTGGCCGAGAAGTGGGCCAAATGAGCGATAGGCGTGGTGTCGTATTTTAGAGCTGCTTAGGAGAGCCGGCACAAATCCTTCATGTGCAGTTTAAGGACGATTGAAAAAAAAAAAAAAAAAAAAAAGAAGATTGCAGTCTCATGGGATTTGTGATGCAAACTATTGCAGCCTTTTGCGAGCGGGGCATGACCTGAACAGGTAATTAAGTCTCTACTTTCCCTTTCTATTTCCAAGAAAGATCATTATTTTTACACTAACTAACAAGGAGTTAAGCTGAAGGGAGAGATCGCATTGGATTATATATATATATAAGTCAAAAGAAAGGAAATGAATCCTAATTGCCGACAGGTTATGATAATATAAAAAGAAAATATGAAAACGCCACAAAAAGCTGTTTAAAGTTGGAGGAAAAAACATTTTTATAACTTAGCTAACTATGACTTTCAAACTATCTCGTTTCTTTCCGCTTCTAACAACCACGGATTATAACAAGCCTTGATGACGATCTCTTCATAAAAATCGAAAAAATATTGTATCCAATATCAGCTAAGTTATAAAATGTTTTTCCGTTAACAGCTTTTTGGGGGTTTATATAGTATAGATATAGATAGATAGATAGATAGAAAGATAGATAGAGAGAGAGAGATAGATGATGTAAGAAAGTAGCTGATGGAGTTATGATTCAGATTGTGAATAAGCATAAGAGAAAAAAAAACACCTTGATTGGATTATTTAGCAGATTATTTGATTAAATATATTTATATATATATAATATATATATATATATATTAATATATATATATAATTGGTGACTGCTACACCAATTCCCCCTGGCACATTAAAATAAAGATGGCCAGACAGGATTTCGAACAAAAAACTCGTCCGACAAGAATCGTCAAGTAGAGTTTAACAAACATGTTTAAAAAAGGAAAAAATATTGCCCAAATACACTTTATATATATTATATATATTATATATATATATTCGATTATATGCTCTCATCAAAGATAATGAAAGTACTCTCCTAATAATACTGAGTAAAATATTGGCTTACTACTGTCCACATCAAGGCAGGATTGTGTTAGCCACCTTATACTATAATATGTGTTGTGTGTTGGGATGTGGGGAATATTTTTTGCTGTTGTATTGGAAGCATGGAAAAGTAATGAAATAAGCGAATAGATAACCAAAATTTAAAGGGATCAAATATATATTATTTTAATCTTATTTTTTATCCTGATATTTCAGGCAGACCTCCGCCCTTCTAGGTCAAAGAGTTTATATATATTATATATATATATTAATATAATATACTATATGCTGTTTAGACCAGTGGTGTTTTGTGTGTGTGTGTGTTGATAAAGGATAGTCTTTCTTTTTGTGTGCCACAGTGTCTACTCAGAAAAGAGATATGATTGAGCATTAAAATCACGCCATAACATTAATATGTTTGTAATTAGGGGAAAAGACAAAATTTAGCCTTTTGAATATTTTACTATTAAAAGTGACATAATTCAGATAATTAAAAATCAATCGATGTATGGAAGTTTCCAAAGTTCGTCCTACGTAAGTACCAAAAATCAACCATGAGCACTGATAAAAACTATTTTTTCCAAAACTTACTAAAAAGTTTGGGCGTTAGATTTATAACATTAATTTTCATAAAGTGGAAAAACACCCTCTACTAGAATTAAAAAAGGCATGTAGAAAAGACAAAAAATGAAAAACATTTCTAAGATAAACCGCATGTTGTTAATATGCAGCATTCTTAGGCTTCTTTTATTATTAAAATTAATTTCTAACAACTCCCTCTCTTTCCCCTTTTTATTTCATTCATTGGTGTTCCTATAATCCCATTAATGGACTGGGTACTTCTGCTAGTATATTTAATAGATAAATAGGATAGAAAAGAGAAACTACTAAATGAATTATTATATATATTATTATATATATATATATATGTAAGTTTTAGCTAAACGCATTATAATATTGAAATGGTAAATACATACATATAAATATATATGTGTGTGTGTGTGTGTTTGTCGTG
>CM042151.1:660158-672658 GCA_023376005.1 Doryteuthis pealeii
AGTGCTTGTTCTACAGACAGTGGGTCAAGACTTCATTGTTTTGAGATTGAGGTTTCTGCCATAAAACGTTGCGCTTTGCGATCGTCTAACATAAGTCTGTGACGCCTTCCAATCAGAAGGAGCATTAGAATGTGACAAAAACAGGGCAGAAAAAAAAAAGGAAAAGAAAAAAAGTTAAAAAAGAAAAGAAAAGAAAAAAGAAAAAGAAAAAGAAGAAAGAAAAGACAAATAAATAAACAAACAAGAAACAAACAAAAATAGAGACAGGAAGTAAAAGATTAAAAAAAAAAACAACATTAAAAAAATAAATGAATGAATAAATAAAAGAAATGAAACTTCACGACAAAACCAATGCTTTTCATAAAACACACACGCACTCTCTCTCGCTCTGTCTCTCTGTCACTCACACACACACTCTCTCTGTCACTCACACACACATGTCTCTCTCTGTCTCTCTCACACACACACTCTCTCTGTCTCTCTCTCACACACACACTCTCTCTGTCTCTCTCCCACACACACCTCTCTGTCTCTCTCTCACCACACATCTCTCTTGCTCTCTCTCTCTCTCTCTCACACACACTCTCTCTGTCTGTGTGTGTCTCTCTCTCTCACACACTCTCTGTCTGTGTGTGTGTGTTCTCTCTCACACACCCACTCTCTCTCTCACACACCCACTCTCTCTCTCACACACACACCACACCACCTCTGTCTGTGTGTGTGTGTCTCTCTCTCTCACACACACACCCACTCTTCTCTCTCTACACACACAACACACACTCTCTGTCTGTGTGTGGTGTCTCTCTCTCACACACACCCCACTCTCTCTCTCTCACACACACACCACACACTCTCTGTCTGTCTCTCACACACACCCACTCTCTCTGTCTCTCTCACACCCACTCTCTCACACACCCACTCTCTCACACACACCCACTCTCTGTCTCTCTCTCACACACACCCACTCCTCTTGTCTCTTTCTCACACACACCCACTCTCTGTCTCACACCCACACGCACATACACACACATTTAGAAATTTGTTCGAATGTCATATAATGTTGTCTTTACACACACATATATATAGCTTGAATATTTGAAACTGAAATAAAATTTTAAACCCCTACGCAGCTTACACACACAGACACACACACACACATATATATATATATATATATATATATATATATATATATATATATGTGAGAAATGAGAGGAGGTTAATCCGACAGTATGTGGAGAAAGGTAGACAAACACGGGATGTTAAGAAAATGGATGTTTATTGACAATAAACACCCAGTTTCCATAACATACCGTGTTTGTCTACCTTTCATCATATATATATATATATATATATATATAAGCTATATCTTATAGATACATGTGTCTCATAAAAGTATAAAGATTGAATCTGCATTTAACAAGACAGAAATGAACAATGAATGGAACGATATTTTTTTCAGAATACAAGGCGTGTCAAAAGTACAAAAATCTCTGGTACTTTTTTAAACACCTTGTATTTATGTGTGTGTGTGTGAGAAAATCAGCAGTGTGTGTGTGTGTGTGTGTGTGTAAAGTCAGTAGAGGCCTATTGTTGATATCAGTCAGACAGCGATGGGTCTATCCCTCTTTATACTAGTATTTAAATCAATACCTTGGGAAAGGTATGCATCAAACTTATCTCGCTACAGTTATGAGTGAATAGTTGGGCAGACTGGACCTTTTTAACTTGGCTTGGCAACCAGTCTAGAAGGAAAACCTCTTAAACTTAAGAAATTGACGTTGTGTTACATCCTGCTCGTGCCGAGGCTTTATATATATATATATAATTATTTAAAGAATGGATACAATGGAAACCTACTCGAGTTTCACCATTAGGATCTTCAGGGTTAAATCCTGAATTAATCGAGGTACCGATTAATTGCAGCCGATTACATGTGTGTTCATTGAATAAGATGTAACGTAACATCTTATTCAATGAACACACGTGTAGTCGGCTGCAATTAATCGATACCTCGATTAATTCTGTGGATTTAAACCTGAAGATCCAACGGTGAACTCGACTAGTTTCTATTGTATCCATTTCTTTTAAAAAATTTGCTCTACTTTGTATTGGCACTTGTATTTGTTTTATCGCTGACTTAACCCTGGATTTTGTGCACCTCCAACGATCGTGCCATATTCACGGTAAGCCACCTATATATATATAATTATATATATATATAATATATATATATGTGTGTGTGTGTGTGTGTGGTGTGTGTCATAACAACGACAAAAGATTATACTATTCTTCCTTTTTTATCTTGTAAACTAATCTACTGTATATCGGTATTAAGGGCGTCCCATCTAATGTAATGTTAACAAGCTAATCCACAGTTAATTATTATTGCCAAGCAGTTTATTCCTTGCTAGATGCCCTATACTTGCGACATTGTTTCAGATCTACCCGTCGCACAGGTTCAGTAAATACCTACCAACCTGTGTGAACGGTCGGGTAAATACCTATTGTATCTCGGCTTTTAAATAACACCAAATGTTTCTATGCCGTAAACCCAACAAACACAAAAAAAAATTGAATCTTGTGAGCAGAGTTAACAGTGCTAGCTTGTTTCTCTGCAAGGATGGTTTTATAATTAAATAACCCGCAATGGTTGATATGCCATTAAACGAAGAGACCAAAGAATTATTCTCTCGCTCAAAATGGTTTGAGAAATGTGTAATAAAGTCACGTCAGGCATTAGAGCAATGGTTAAACGTTCAAACTAGCAGTCAATTACAAGTCTACTTATATATATATATATTATATATATTATATATATATGAAAAATCTATGAGTGACCAGTCATTGACGTAAGTGAGCAAAGTTGGAACATTTATGTCCAATCGCTTCTTTTGAGGAGTCTCTCTTCTTTTTTTATGAGGTCTGACAAAGTTACCTCCCTCTTTCCCCTTTGCCCTCTTACTATCTCTTCGTTCAACTTCCAATTACTCCTGCTGCTTTTCAATTCAGAGATATTTTATTTGATGATCTGCTGACAACGCGGGAAAAATGGCCGACGTAAATGGACATTAATCAACGAACGAGACATTTCATAGCAGGCACACACATTTTATACGTAACTGTCATGTTCTTTCTTTTATTATGGCCATGCGTGCAATGTGGTTTCTGTCGTGTATGAACACGCATGCGTACGCAAGCCGATGATGTCCGAGATCGTTATATGCCGTTTATGTTACGCATATATCTACGTATACGTGTAGCTATTTTGTGCTACGCTTACCTAACGGTTATCGTCGTCAGATAATGGATTCGGAACCGAGTTCAAATCCTGGACTATATATATTATATATACTAGCAAATATATGCACCCCCGGGTGCAAGTATTTTATCCTCTTCTTTGTTGTGTGTGTGCGTGTAATTTAAACTAACACATATGAAATTTTGAATGGTAATATATTATCATAGTGCTTTGTCTTGTGAACTGTGTGTGTGTTGAAGGTATACAAACTTTTTGTAGTAAGGCGATGATTCTATATGTGATTTTCCTAAAACACCCGTATTATTATTGTATGATCTAATTATATACATATATATATACATTTACAATAATGTGTGGTGTGTGTTGTGTTGTATGTAATTTTACTAAACGCATAGAATATTTGAAATGTAATAATAACAATAATATATAGTTAATATAATATATAATATATATTATGTGTTGTGTGTGTGTGTGTGTGTGTGGGTGTGTATGTAATGAATGTATGCACACATATTTAATCTATTTGCATAAGTATATACACATTTTATATATGAAGTTACTATATTTTTTACTACTCCGTATATGAATTACTGAAATGAGAATATATAATTATATATTATTATTGATATATATTTTATATATATCATATATTTTTTCGTGTTGTGTCTATTGGTGTTATATATATATGCACACACATCTTCATATATTTGCCAGCTTGTAGTATATAGTACTATATAACACACATTCATATATGTATGACATAACATTTAGTGTATAATTCTTTCCACTTTATAGTGAATTTCTTATATTTGAAGAGAGAGAAGCCTGCTTCATAAAAAACTTTATCTTACAAAACACATCACACACACACACTCCACGAAACACAACCCTACACGCACACACACTCTCTCTCTCACAACACACATACATTACACGTACACAGAAGCCATTTAGAACATACACATTACAAAATCACTATCTCACACACACAAAACATAACATACACGTTACAACACGAAAGAAAAGCCATTAGAAATACAATATACAAAACACAGAAAACACCTCAAGAACACAGCCACATTATACATATTTAAACATTTGATAATATATTATAAACTTATAATATATTATATATATATTATATATAACGTATAATATATGATTATTCAATTCTCACCTTAACTGATAATGATAAATCAAACATATTTTTTACCCAAACCGTATGCTTCCACTTCAGTTTTATTATATGACAACCCTCAGAAGATGGGAAAAAAAATGTCGGGGTTCTAAATTATTCTCCACATTCTTAACCCAGAAGGAAGACAACACATGTTGGAGAAACCAAAGTATCTCGTTTAATTAAAGAAGAAAAAAGAAAAGAAAGAAATCCCGATTAAAATAAGGACGTCTTAAAAAAAATCTCCCGCGATCGCCCTGCGGGAAAAAAACTTTCTCATCTCGCCAGCTACAAATTATTCAAAATAAATTATTCCTTGGTAATTCTTCTTGTCCTCAACGACTATGGATCACTCTTTTTCTCTTTTTCTTTTCAAATCGTGGATTATTAAAGGATGCGATAGCCCTAGTTAGGCTGAGCCAGTCTGTATAATGCATAACAATCTCCTTGCCTTCTTCTTAGGCCTATACGGATCGGTCGGAGAGGCCCCTTTGACTCTGGACCATTCGTTATCAGTCTACACGTCAAAAACCCTAGAATTCTGCTTTGGCCAAACCTCTAACCCCTTTTTATCACATTATGTGCTAGGGAAGGCAGGGCTAGTGGGGCTTAGTGTCCGGTTGATATGACCGTAAATTGCATCTAATGCGTGTGATTGAGTTCCAGTTTTGGAGCTGGCGAGTGAGTGTTAGGAGCTACCCCTTAACGCCATTATTCCCATTCCACTCACAAAAATAAATAGGAGTGACTTTTTGATCATTTGGGTTACAAAATCTTTGATTTTTAAGTAGGAATATATGTTTGAAGAAATGAAAAATTTAAATACAGGCCCAAATAAATAAGGAACAACAGAATAAGAGTCCCCAGTAAAGATCAAAGGAAAAAAAAGACCAGTGAATGAAAAGGAAGAGAAAAAAGAACAGTGAAGGGAAAAAAGAAAAAAGAAAAGGAGTCGAACGGTAAGGAGGGGAAGAAAGAAGAGAGAAAAAAAAGAAAACGAAAAAAAAAACAAAAAAGGGGCGAAAAGAAAGAGGGAAAATAGTAACGTAATAGAGTAAAAAAGAAAAAAGAAAAGAAAGCGAGAAAAAAAATAGAGAAAATAAGAAAGAAAAAAAAGGAAAAGGCGGAAAGATGAAAAAACAAAAAGAAAAGAAAGAAAAAAAAAAAAAAAAAAAATAAAAAAAAAAAAAAAAAAAAAAAAAAAAAAAAAAAAAAAAAAGAAAAAAAGGAAAAAAAGAATGGCGGGAAGAGGTTATAGCGAAAAAGCAAAAAGAGATAGAAGAAATAATAAAAAAATAAAAATAAAGAATAAAGAAATATAAAAAGAAAAGAAGAGCGAGGATAAAGAAACAAAGTAAGAAAAATACACTAAAAACATTGAGGGGAAAAGAAGGCGAAACTAAGAAGATGTAAATCATAAAACATATAAATGAAAAGAAAAAGAAAGGAAATTAAGCGTAAATATCAAAACACCAGAAAAGGAAAAGAGGAAAATGACAAAAAAAAATGAGGGAAAAGCGAAAAGAAAACTTTAAAAGAAAGAAAAAAGAAGAAATTGAAAAGATAAAGAAAAAAGGGAAAAAGCGAAAGGAAACGATAAGTGGTAAGGAAACTTGTAAAAAAGAAGAAGAAATGAAAGAAGGAAAAAGAAAAAGCGGAAAGAAAGGAAAAAGAAAAAGGAAAGAAAGGAAAAAGAAAAGGAAAGGAAAGGAAAAGAAAGAAAAGGGTAAATGCGAAAAAGAAAGAAGAAAAGAAGGATGAAGAAAGAAGAGAAAAGGAAAAAGAAAGAAAGAAATAAGAAAGAAGAAGAAAGAAAGAAAAAGAAAGAAAGAAAAGGAAAAAGAAAAAAAAAAAAAGAAAAGAAAGAAGAAAGAAAGAAAGAAAAGAAAGGAAAAAAGAAAAGAAAGAAAGAAAAACGAATCGATAAAAAGAAAAAAAATCCCCCCCAAAGTCGAATAATAATAACAATACATTATTACTATTATTATTATTATTATTATTATTATTATTAAAAGAAGAAGAAAGAGAAGAAGGAGAAGAAGAAGAGAAGAAGAAGAAGGCGATGACAACGTTGAATAATAATATAATAAAAATAATATAATAATAATTATAAAAAGAAGAAGAAGAAAAAGAAGAAGAAAAAGAAGAAGAAGAAAGAGAAAAAAGGGTGCATATTGATAGTAAAATTGAGAAACAAAGCCGCTAGAGTTCCCCCCCCCCCCGGTTCTTGTCCGATGATAATTTACAAATGACATTGAATCTGGGAAAAGCAGATTCAATATTCGGGCATGTACAGCAGCGATGGTATTCCACCAGACGATATAGGTATTTCCCGGATGCATCTATTAGATGAAAACAGAGAGGCAGATATTCCTCTTGCTTCTGGTTTTATAAGAGATATATGTAGATTTGAATCTATTTCATAGTCTCTTTCACAGCTATCTATCTATACGCACACACAGACAGACACACACACACAGACAAACATACATACATACATACAGAAATATATAATATATATATATATAATATATATACACACACCACAGACACACACATATATATATTATATATATATACAGACAGACACACACACACACATATATATATTTATATACAGACACACACACACACACATATATATATATATATATACAGACACACACACACACACATATATATATATATATTACAGACACACACACACGCACACAATATATATATATATACACACACACACGCGCACATATATATAATATATATACACACACACACACAGACACATATATATATATATACACACACACAGACACACACGCACATATATATATATATATATATATATATATATATACATACAGACACACACACACACACACATATATATATACAGACACACACACACACACACATATATATATACAGACACACACCACCACACACACATATATATACAGACACACACACACACACATATATTATACAGACACAACACACACACACACACACACACACAGATATACACACACACACAGATATATATATACATATATATATATATATATATATATATATATATATATATATATAATAGAGAGAGAAGAGAGAGAGAGGAGAGACAGACAGACAGACAGACACACAATATATGAATTTAAATCTATGTCACTCTTCCACGTCTATCTGTCTACACATACGCACGCACACACAAACACACTCAGAAATATATGGGTTTGAATATGTCAATCTCTTCCACATCTATCTACACACACACACACACACACACACTTGTTTGTGTGTGTGTGTGTGTGTGTGTGTCCTTTTTTAACAATCTAAGTATAACTGCTGAATTCTTTCTCTGTTAGTATTGTTTCATAGGTATATTCTAAACAGTGAATCTCTCTCCCCCCTCTCTCTCTCTTTCATATATATATATATATTTATTATAATGGAGATTGTGTGTTTTTCTGTCTGTAACCGAAACTATATTACTAATCGAGTCACAATTAACATAGTTTATTTACATCACATTCTTCATGATTTTATTTATATTTAAACCTCATTATTAATAAAAATTGCTTCACTTTTTATTAGTGTTGTCCATATCTACATACTAATAACATGCTATTGTATTTATATATACAAAAAATAGCGGTTTGCCAGTGTGAACGGAAGACTAATTTGCATATTGATATTAGAAATGTGATTTTATTAAATATGTGCTTAGTATTATTGATTTCTAACTGTTTGGTTTTATTTTAATGAATATAAGCAAAAATCCTCTCAATGAATCTTAAATGAAATCCATTAACAAAAAAAAATAAGAGTAATTTTATTCTTTATTTCCTAATTTAACTAAATAGTTAAATAAGTAAAATTCAGCAATGAAAGACGGGAGTGATGGAAGAGTAAGTTTCATTTCTATTTTTCTATTATACCCCCACTCTGTTTCAAATCTTTTTATCTGCATTCTTATTAGACTTTCTAATTTAATACGATATTTCATTACATTAAAACTTAAATACTTGCACCCAGAGGGTGCATATATTTGCTAGTATATGTAAAAATGGAAATTGGAAATGAATCCGACAATATGAGGAGAATGAATAAAGAAAAGAAAGAATAGAATGGATGATTTTTAAAAAATTCTCTTCGAACATTTCCAAAAATTCTCCGATTTTCCCAAACGAATTTTTTTCATTCAAAATAAAATTTCACTCTGATGAAGGTCGAATCTTCTGTGTGCGGAATATTTTCACACAGATGAACTGACCGAAACACATGTGTAAGTGATATTGATTAAATTCATCTTTTATTATGAGGCCTTGTGACACATCCTACCCTTGCCGAAAGGGTTGGGTCAATGGATGACCCATAGCGTCTGGTGATTTGAAAGCCAGAATCGCAGATCCATTGTTACTGAAATAACGAGTTTGATCCTCACTGGGTGCCCCATGCTTGCGACCTTATGCCACATCCCACCTGTGGAGGACGGGTTGGGTAAATAACTACTGGGATCTTTAACCTTGGTTAGTTCTCGGAGAAGGAAAACTCTGTATCTATCAATAAAGTAAAAAAAAAGTAAAGTCGTCGGGGTGGCCTAAAATCAGCGAGGGAGCCTATCCCCTTTTCACTAGCGCTACACCAAGGAGATTGTTTTTGCATCTGAGGTGGAGCGCCACACCTACCACCAGCTCCTTACTTTACCGCACAGATCCCTGTGCTACACATACGCTGAGTTGGCGAGGGCCGGTATCGATCCAGGAACCTTGTGGTTTCTAGCCGAACGCTCTACCGTCTGAGCTAACCCGGACTCTACATCCTTGTTCGTGGCGGAGGGGTTGGGTAGATGAATAGATTTACCCTACAGTTCAACCATTTTGGCGCATCGTTCCTCAAATAGAATTTTAAAGAAATAATGTAATTCCCGTCTTGGTTGGGTCCAGAACTTTTCAGCCCGTCCTCGTATCTATCTGGCACATTTCAAATCAATAGGAATGTTCATTTTTCTGTCTCGGTGAAACAATCAATTTTATACACATACCGACATTTTCCACTTTTCTCTTTCGTAAGCAAAAATATACGCACGTACACATACGCAATCATATATGGGGTAAGATAAACAAGAATAAATAAGAATAGATTAAAAAAAAAACACACAAACAAACAAATTATATATATATATATAAATAGATTTTTTGGTACAGGAGAATTTATATAACACTAAAAGTGGAGGAATCATATGTAATTAGGGAGGTAATATTTTATTATGAAAATAAAATATAAAATAAAGGGGAGGATACACGAAGGCCTTTTCGACCGGTACTTTTCAAGTATATACACCGGCGACGAATAAAAGTCTGAGATAGATCGTTAGATAGATAGATGCACTGAGATAGATCGTTAGATAGATAGATAAGGAACAGAGACAGATGGATAGATAGATAGATAGACTGGGATAGATCGTTAGATAGATACGGAACAAACTGAGATAGATAGATACATTGAGAGATCGTTAGATAGATAAGGAACAGAGATAGATAGATAAGGAACAGACTGAGATAGATAGACAGACAGACTGAGATAGATAGAGACAGACGACTGAGATAGATAGACAGATAGAGACAGACAGACTGAGACAGACAGACAGACTGAGATAGATAGACAGACTGAGATAGATAGACAGACTGAGATAGATAGACCAGACTGAGATAGATAGACAGACAGACTGAGATAGATAGACAGACAGACTGAGATAGATAGACAGACAGACTGAGATGATAGACAGACAGACTGAGATAGATAGACAGACAGATAGATAGACAGACAGAGAATAGATAGACAGACAGACTGAGATAGATCGTTAATAGATAGATAAGGAACAGATGAGAAGATAGATAAGGAACAGACTGAGATAGATAGATAGACATACAGACTGTGATAGATCGTTAGATAGATAAGGAACAAACTTAGATAGATAGATAGCAGGGAAACTCCGGCAGTTCATATATTCGGAATATAGATATAATCATTCTTGACTAACGGTTTATTTGTTTTACCCTACCTAGCACCCTTCATCCTCACTCCCCCTCCCACCGTCATTCTTTGTGGTGGACGTAACACTGTGCACCCATCGTTCCGAATTCCGACCCCGGCCACCAACGTGTCTAACCACCAAGCACGATTTACTTTCAGTCTCTGTCGTCAGTTTGTCCATTTTCTTTTTTCTTCTTTTTTTTTTTTACTTTTTATTCTGTGCATCTTCCTTTTCGATTCCTTTATTCGTCCGTACGGATAACTTATTTCATCGTTCCTTCATCCCGTCTCTCTCTCTCTCTCACTCGCATATACACACCCCTTACCCTATCTCTCTCCCTCTTTCTCATATAGACACCCACTTACCCCATCTCTCTCTCTCGCATCTACACACCCACTTACCCCATCTCTCTCTCTTTCCCCCCTCTCTCTTTCTTTCTCTCTCTCTCGCTTTTCCACGATCTACCGGCATTGTTTCTTCTCACCGCTACGCAGTCGCCTTTTTAGCTACTTCAAAAGGAAAAGACTATTAATGTCAAAATCGACAAGGAGAAGTCAACTGCCCTCTCTCTGCCCACATTCTCTATCTCTTCTTTTCTCTCGTTCTCTCTCTCCCTAGTCCAAACGCCTATCTATCTACCTATCTATCAAGTGTATTCAATATCTAGTCTCTTCAATATCTATCTCTCTCTATATATATATATACCCACCCACTCTATCTACCCCTCTATCTTTCTCTCTCTTTTTCTCTCTATCACACACACAAGCTCCTATCTATCTATCTAAGGCTCTTCCATATTTTATCTATATCTATATATATATATATATATATATATATATATTATTCTGTTCGTGTCTATCGATCTATTTAGATGGGTGACCATTTAATCTACGGTAGGTAGCAAGAAACCTGATATCTAAATGTTTTGATTCGGCATTAAATGACCCGAGAAGGGTTGACATGCTATAAAACAAATCAAGTATATATATCCATCTAAGATGGGGGACTATTGAAGCAACAGCAGGTACTATAACAACTATATAGTCAACATGACTTGATTTGGCATAAAATGACCCAAAACGCGTTGATGTGCAGTAAAACACACATATGTATGCATCTATCTATCTATCTCTCTCTCTCTCTCTATATATATATATATATATATATAGATCTATTTAGATATGTGACTATTGAATGAACAGCAGGCACTTTAAGCAACGTGATATCAAATGACTTGTTTCGGCATTAAATAACCCGGAAAGCGTTGATAGGACATTAAACAAACGATCCAACCTATCTATCCTTGTCTCTCCAATATCTATATGTCTATCTATCTATCTAGGTTATTCAAAAGAAATCAAGAGAAGTCATTTGCTCTTCACCCCCCCTCTCTCTCAATATATATATATATATCTTATTATAATGGAGATACTGTATTACTATACAAGTCACAATTCCCTTTGTTATACATCACATTCTCCATGATTTTATTTTTATTCAACCTCAATTATTAGTAAATTGTTTTACATCATTAAGACTGTTAAAATATCTAAATACTAATAACATGTAATAACAGTGTGCTAATTTGCATATTGATCTTAAAAATTTGATTTTAATAAAATATGCAGTATTATTGATTTCTAATTGGTTTTATCTTATTGAATATGAGCAAAAATCTCTTCAATAAATCTTAAAAGAAATCCCTTAACAAGAAGAAATAACTGTAATTTATTCTTTACTTCCTATTTTAACTAAACAGTTTTAATTAAAAATTTACCAATGAAAGAGGGGATAGTAACGGAAAATGATAAGAGTAGTTTCAAAAATTTTTTCAATCATACCCACTCTGTTCAAAATATTTTTTATCTACATTCTTATTCAGTTTCATTAGCCTTTCTAATTTAATATGATATTTTATTATAAAATTAACTAAAATACTTGCACCCGGAGGGTAATATTTGCTAGTGCAAATAATAAAAATAAGGATAAAAATAAACCAATTAAAACAAGAATGTGTAAAAAATAAA
>CM042151.1:687658-692658 GCA_023376005.1 Doryteuthis pealeii
AATATTACTTCTGGTCCAATCTCTATATAACAGAGCTTGAATACACAAGCGTACAAAGAAACACATTATAATATATATATATATATAAATATATATATATATATTATATAACTCTTTGACTAAAGGAAGAGGATAAAAATAAGATGAAAATCATATGATATTGATCCCTTTAAATTTTGGCTATTATTCTTATTTTATACTTTTCCCATGCTTCTAATACAACCAAAAAATTTCCCAACATCCACGGCATGCACTCACACACACACCAATATATATATATATATATATATATATAATTATATATATTATAGTGTAAGGGTAACAATCTCATTTGATGAGACAATAGTAAGCCATTTTACAGTATATTAGGAGAATATCAATATCTGTGTAGAATAATAATAATAATAATAATAATAATAATAATAAAATGAAATTAATATATATATATATATATATATATATATATATATATCAATAAAGGAAGGAAGAACTCAATACAGTAATCCCATAATAAATTTATTTCGACGAAAATTGGGGCCATATAAATCTAAGTTGATTTAAACCGGCTCCCCAAATTTTCGTCTCATCAGATGGGTCTCAATTCATTATAATATATTATATATATAATATATATATATATATATATATATATATAATTATTGTTTTATTTTTTGAAGGCAATTAAAATACAGCTGGTTGAAACAGCTGTCGGTGTTTTCCCCTCGCTCGTTATTTGCGGAGTTTACTTGTCATGATTATTTTTCAATAATTATCGAATTTTATACGCCTTCAAAAAACAAACAATAATATACCGTACTTGACAATGCTCCAAAAAGCAAATTTTCACACACACACACTATATATATATATATATATATATATATATATATAAAGAGATTTATCGAAAACTTGGTAGTAAGGGATGATTCTATATGTGATTTCTAAGATACACTGTATTAATATTGTATGATCCAGTATGTATAAATACAGCGAATCTTTAAATCACAAAAGAGAGCTCAATGTATAATAAACTTTTTAGATTATATACAGAGCAATATTTATATAATATATATATATGTACATATATATATATATTGTACATGGGACATCAAAAATGGGTAGAATGTAATGGAAAAGCAAACGTGTGTACAAAACGTATTTTATTGATTATGCCAACACATTACGTGCAAATAAAAGATATATTCTGATAGAGTTTACGAGATTAAAAATATTATAAATAATCATAACAATTTTAATGAATTGAATAAATTCTAGCACTACTATTATAATACTGCTGTAATCTTTACAATATATCTACGTTTATATATATATATATATATATATATATATATATATATATATGTGTGTGTGTGTGTGTGAAGTTGTTTTAAAAATCCTGAATATCCACAAGAATGAATCAAACAAATATCTTCGACCTAAAAAGATTGACATGCCGTAAACTCCAACATCTCCCCATCCTCCACATTACTGACTTCTGAAGACGGTCGGAAAATTAAAACGAAAAGTTTTTGGGTGGTCCCCAATGAGAGTTTAACTACAGTCTATGAATTAACATTTTGCGAATTGGGTTACGGTATTGGGGGATTAAAGTTGTTTTTAATTACGTATTGATTAAAAGAAATAAACAGCAAAAAAACAAAAAAAAAAAAAAACAAATTTACATTTACTGAATTAATGAATTATTGAATCTATTATTATTACAGTTGTTTGTGTTAGTATTGCAGTGTATAATTTCAATTAAACTTAGTTTAAAAAAATATTTTCAACATTAAATGTACTAGCAAATATATGCACCCTCCGGGTGCAAGTATTTAAGTTTAAATGTAATAAAATATTAGATTAAATCAGAAAGGCTAATGAAACAAATTAAGAATTCAAATAAAAAGATTTGAAACGGAGGGGGTATAATCGGAAAATAGAACAACTGAAACTTACTCTTTCATCACTTCGTTTTTCAATGCTAAATTTTCCTAATTTAACTATTTAGTTAAAATAGGAAGTAAAAGAATAAAATTACAGTTATTTCTTCTTGTTAATGAATTTCTTTAGGATTTATTGAAGAGATTTTTACTCATATTCATTAAGATAAAACCAAACAATTAGAAATCAATAATACCAAGCACATTTTTAGTAAAATCAGTTTTTTAATATCAATATGCAAATTAGCTTTACGTTTACACTGAAAACTGGTATTTTGTTGTATATATAAATACAATTGAATGTTATTAGTATTTAGGTAAGGCCAACAGTATTAATAATGCCAGTTTTATTATTAATTGAGGTTTAAATAGAAATAGAATCATGGAGAATGTGACGTAAATAACTAAGGGAATTGTGACTTGAGTAGTAATATAGTTTCGGTTACAGACAGAAAAACACACAATCTCCATTATAATAAGATAGTAATTTGAGTTTTTTGTTGTTTATTTTTTTAAAGCAATACGTAATTAAAAACAACCTTAATCCCCTAAAAACTGTACCCCAATTTGCAAAATGTTAATTCATAGACTGTAGTTAAACTGTTATTGGGGACCACCAAAAAACTTTCCGTTTTAATTTTCCGACCGTTTTAGCTTGAAGAGGATTACAAAAAATTCGAAACACGTGTTGCATCTAGTGAAATAACATAAATAGGAAAAAATTCAAACTACTTTTCGAATTTTTCTTATTATAGAATATTTACTTTTCTTTCGTTGGATATACAATTCTTAGTTTATGACTATATATGCTCCTCATCCCCCTGAGGTTGAGCACTTGGGGGGGGGGTCGTTGACGACAGCCAACTAAAGCGTAAACACAACGCTCTCCTATATAAGGGATGGAACACTATATGGCAGCCTTTACATACATAGGGATGTGTGTATTAAAAACAGTTAAAATCACCTTCGAATTCTGTAGGTGACTATAGCCTAGTGGTTAAGTTGTCTGACTGATGCTGAACCGATCGGATTTCAATCCCGGCTGTTGGTAGCTTACAAAAGCTTGATAAGTCGAAACACGTGTCTGGGGATGACTATATATATATATTATATATATATATATATATATATATATATATATCACAGCCATTATAATAGAAAAGTTGCAGAAACACACACAACCTATAAAATATCGGACATATTCTGCCAAAATAATAACTCAATGCCCGAAGAAGACAACAGATCAGAAACACGTGTCGCATATGTAAGATAATAAGAATAAAAATTTTTTTTTCAGAGAACATAATACATTTTGCGGACCTTCTTTTTTATAAAATATTAAATTTTCTCCCGTTGGAACAAGAACATTTTTTATATATATATATATATATATATATATATATTCATTCATTGAGGTAATGTGAAGAGACATTTTTTTTGTGAATGAAAGGAAATACAGAAATCTCCGATAGAAACTCGGCTAAAGGCCCGAGCAAGGAGATGGGCATCACCATAAACAAAAAAACAAAACAATAAACAAAAAAACAATATAAACCAAAAAAAAATTCAATGTAGAGTATAAACCTGATGATGGCCTGTTGAACAAACCGAAACGTTAGAGCATCGGCTAATTAAAAGTATAACCCTTTTGAACACCTTGTTTTTTTCATTTTTTTATATAGTAAGTAAAGTCGACTTGTGCTACTCATATGCTGAGTTGGCGAGGGCCGGTATCGAACTAGGAACCTTGTGATTTCTAGCCGAACGCTCTACCGACTGAGCTAACCCGGCCCGTACACACTAATGTTAGAAAAACGACAAGTAGGTCTGAACATATACACTTTATATACACACACACACATATATTATATATATATATATATATTATATATATATATATATATACATACAGGGAGGTAATCCTAAAAGTAAGGTCTCTAAAAGCTGGGGACGCAGGGAAATGGTCAATGTAACTATTGGCAACAGGTTTGCGTTTGTTGCCTGCCTCTGCCCCTTCCCCAGCACACGCCTCCCTGACACGCCTAGTCTTGGCTTGGCAGTCGTTTCTGATGGAGCTCCCGGTTGACACTACCACCAAGCGAGAAATTCGTGCAGTTATTAGTTTTTTGACGTTAAACCGAACGAAATTTATCGCTAACCAACGTGTATGGCGAGTCATGCATGGATGTCACAGATGTCCACAACGTTTGCCTCAACGACTAGCCTTAACGCTGGCGAGCTTGTATGACATGGGTAAAGAAAAACTGCTACATATACATATATATATATATATATATATATATATATATATACCATTGATGGCAAGCTCCTAAACTCTGTAGAACAATTTAGATACTTAGGCAGTAACATCTCCTCCACAGAAAACGACGTTAATGCACGCATAGGAAAGGCATGGGCCGCTATAAATAGATTATCTATCGTATGGAGGTCCAATCTCACAGACAAGCTAAAGAGACAGTTCTTCCAGGCCGTTGTCGTGTCAGTACTGCTGTATGGCTGCACCACCTGGACCCTAACTAAGCGACTAGAGAATAAACTAGATGGGAGCTGCACAAGAATGCTGCGGGTGATCATGAACAAGACGTGGAAACAGCACCCTAAGAGAAAACAGTTGTACGGCCACCTACCACATATCACCCAAACCATCCGAGTAAGACGGACAAGACACGCGGGACACTGCTGGAGAAGCAAGGACGAACTCATAAGCGACGTCCTCCTGTGGAAACCAGCACATGGACGGGCCAGTGTGGGCCGACCAGCAAACACGTACGTTGATCAGCTCTGTGCGGATGCAGGATGCTGCATAGAGGACCTACCGAGAATTATGAGCGATAGGGACGGATGGAGAGAGTGTCATGGATATCAGCACTGAAAGGGCGACATGATGATATATATATATATATATATATATAAAATATTAAATAAACAGAAGCCAGAGGAAGGAGGCGTGTGGGCTAGTATATATATATATATATATATATATATATATACACTATTAATTGAATTAATTACGAAACCGTCGATAAGATTCTTAAATTT
>CM042151.1:702658-722658 GCA_023376005.1 Doryteuthis pealeii
AGTGGTTGTAGTATTAGTAGAGAGAGCAACAGAGCTGTAATAGGAGCGGTGAATATTCTTGCTGTACCGTCAATAATCGTGTTTTCTTGCCAGGAGTAGATATGGTATTTTCAAAGTAGTAGACGTACTATCCAAGACCTGGAAGTGTGTAGTGTGGTAATGACTGTACGAGCAGTAGTTACGTATGTTATGGTTGTAATGAGGAGTACAGTGGGAGTATAAGGTAGTGATATGGTGGCACGTACGAATGCGAGAGTGGAAGTAATGACGGCGAAATCGGTTGCAAGGGAGAGTTTTTTCGTATTTTTTGTGTTTTTTTTTTTGTTTAGCTGCCCTTTTCGTTCTGTTTAATTCCATCGGCTCCTTTCTGCTATATATCTCACCTCTCACTGTTTTGAAGTCTGTTTGTTTTTTTTGTTTGTTTTTTTTAATTTAAAAAAATAAATATCCCCTCTTTCATCTTTTTTTAATTTTTTTTTTTTTTTTTATCTACGTTTTTCTTACTATTGGATATATCCGTTCTTTTTTTTTTTGTTTGTTATATCTATCACTCTTTTTCTTTTTTAAAAATCTTTTTTTTTCTTATTTTAAATAAATATTGTCCCCCTCTCTTTTCTTGTTATTTAAAAAAAAAAAAAAAAGTTTATTTTAAAAGGTAAATGTTATCCCATCTTTTCATCTTAAAAAAAAAAAAAAAAAAAAAAATCTACGCTTTTCTTTCTATTCGATACACCCGTTCGTTTCTGTTATATATCTCACCTCGTTCTATTACTTTCTTTTTTTTTCTTTTTCTTTTTTTAAATAAATATTAACCCACCTCACTCTCTCTCGTTTTTTTTTTTTAATTTAAAAAATTATACCCCTTTCATGTTTTTAAAAAAAAAAAAAAAAAATTACCCTTTTTTCTATTCGATAAATTCGTTTCTTTTTTCCCAACCCCTCTCTTTCTTTTCTCTTTTTTATTTTCTCATACTTAAAAAAAATAAAAATAAATTCACCTTTCTTCCAAGCAGGCCGATCTCTCTAAACGTGCATATCTCTTCCTTCCTTCCTTTCTTTCTTTCTTTCTCCCCTCTCTCTATCCCTCTTTCTCTTTCTATCACTCTCTTTCTCTCTCTTTCTATCACTCTTCTCTTTCTCTTTCTATCACTCTCTCTCTTTCTCTTTCTTCTTTCTCTTTCTATCACTCTCTCTCTATCACTCTCTCTCTCTTTTTATCTCTCTCTCTTTTCTATCTCTCTCTCTCTCTCTCTCTCTACGTGTCTCCCATCTTCAGTTTCTCGCTTGCTCTATGGTGTTTACCAAACAACATCTTCCATCGCATTCGTTATTGTTTCTCTCCATCCTTCCGTCTGTCTTTCCAGCGTCTCTTCGATCATCCCAGTCGTCTCTTTTTCTCGCATTTCTCGGGTATCTAACCATAAGACTTCCCCGTCAGTAATTTATGTACCCGTCATCTTTTAGGTCTCTCATCGAATTTCATGCTTATTTTCTTTATTTGTTAACAGGTATATCCTTGCAGTTCCTTTCCTCTTCTCTCTCACACACACACACACACTTCGAGATGAGACTGGCGTTATAATTAACCCTGTCACGCCCTTTCTGATACAATTCTCATCTTCGTCGGCGTGCTTCTCTTTTCATTCATTCGTGGCTTCCATATTGTCGTCTGCTTTTATATATATATATTTTTTTTTTGTGTGTATTTAAAAAAAAAACGAAAACAAAACAAAAACATCTTATTTCATTTCGTCGTTTCTCTATTTCGAATTACCCTCTCTATTTTTTTGTTTACTGCAATTTCACTCTGTCTTCATCTTCTTCATCTTCATCTTCTTACTTCGTCTTTCCCATTCCTTCTCCTCTTCCTCCTTTTCTTCTTTCCTCTTACTCCCCCTCTTGTCCTTCTAGCTCGCACCAACTCATTATCTGTCAACCACCTTTCTTCTTCTTCTTCTTCTTCTTCTTCTTCTTCTCATCTACTCCTTTCTTTCTCTACGTCTCCATCTTTACCTCCGATTCTTCTTGTCTTTTCTTTCTTTCTTATCCTGGTCTACTGTCACACTATCTTCTCTTCTCCTTCCTTCTTTCAGGTATTATTATTTGTTGTTCTTCTTCTTTCAATTTCCTTCACCCCTTCCTTCTCTTCTTTCCTCTTACTCTCCCTCTTGTCCTTCTAGCTAGCATCAACTCATTATTTGTCTATCACCTTTTCTTTTCTTTTTTTTTTTCTTTGTTTCTTTCTTTGTGAGGCTGGATTCCTATTCACATAGACCATTATTAATCTTCTTCTTTCGTTCGCTTCTTCCTCTTCTTTCGTTCGTTCCTTCCTTCTTCCTTCTTCCTTCTTCCTCCGTTCCTTCGTTCCTTCTTCCTCTTCCTTCCTTCCTTCCTTTTTCTTTCGTTCCTTCCTTCCTTTTCTTTCGTTCCTTCCTTCCTTTTCTTTCGTTCCTTCCTTCCTTTTCTTTCGTTCCTTCCTTCCTTTCTTTTCTTTCGTTCCTCTTCCTTCCTTCCTCTTCTTTCGTTCCTTCCTCCTTCCTCTTCTTTCGTTCCTTCCTCCTTCCTCTTCTTTCGTTCCTTCCTCCTTCCTCTTCTTTCGTTCCTTCTTCCTCTTTCGTTCCTTCTTTCCCGCTATTCTTCTTCTTCTTTCTTCTTCTTCTTCCTTTCTTTTCTTCTTCCTTTCTTTCCCGCTATTCTTTCCTTTCTTTCCCGCTATTCTCTTCTTCCTTTCTTTCCCGCTATTCTTCTTCTTCCTTTCTTTCCCGCTATTCTTCTTCTTCCTTTCTTCCCGCTATTCTTCTTCTTTCTTTCTTTCCGCTATTCTTCTTCTTCCTTTCTTTCCCGCTATTCTTCTTCTTCCTTTCTTTCCCGCTATTCTTCTCTTCTTTCCCGCTATTCTTCTTCTTCCTTTCTTTCCCGTTCTTCTTTCTTTCCCGCTTCTTCTTCTTTCTTTCTTTCCGCTCTTCTTCTTCTTCTTTCTTCTCTTCTTTCTTTCTTTCTTTCTGTCTGTCTTTCTTTCTTTACAGAGCTGGATTCCTTCTCTTCTTCTTTCCTCTTACTCTCCCTCTTTTTCTTCGTCTACCACCCTTCTTCTTCCCTCCGTTTTTTTTTTCATTTCCCATACTTTAATTTTTAAACTGTTGTGACTACTTTTTTGTTTTTTTGTTTGTTTTTGCGTCCCGTCCTGTGGTTTCCGGCTTTTTACGTTCCTCTCATCTTCCTTCCTTCCTTCCCTTCCTCCTTCCTTCCTCCCTTCCTTCCTTCCTTCTTGTCCCCTTTATTGTTTATTTAGTCTTCTCCATTAATTTGTAAAAATCTTTAAAAACTCATTATCTCGTTTTTGTTCTCTCTTTCATTCTATCTCTCCCCTTTTCTCAATCTCTCTCGTCTTAGCTATTTTTCCTCTCTGTCCCTCTCCCTGTATCTGTTACCTTCTCTATCTATCTCTTTCTCGCTATCCTTTCCTTTCTATCTCCCCTCTTCTCTCTATCTCTCTTCCCCCCTCTCTCTCCCTTCTCGCTATATTTCTCTCCCTTTCTTTCTTTATCTCTCTGCCTCTATCTCTCGTTTTCTCTCTCTATCTTTTGCCTTTTCTCTATCTCTTCAATCTTCAGCCACACACACACACACACACACACACACTCTCTCTCTCTCTATCTCTCTCCCCTTCTCTTCCTCCCCCTCTCTCTTGTTTTCTTACTTCCTCTTCTAAGCTCCTCTTCCTTATACTTCCCCCCACCAGTACTAATTTTTTATAATCTTTCTTTTCTCCTTCTTTATCTCTCACTTATTCCTTCTCTAATGCCCACTCGCTGTTTTCTCTCTCCCTCTATCTCTCGCTTCCTCTCTCTTCCCCTCTCTCTCTTGCTTTCTTATTTCCTCTTCTAAGCTCCTCTTCCTTATACTCCCCCCCCACTAATTCTTTATAATCTTTCTTTTCTCCTTATTTATCCCTCACTTGTTCCTTCTCTAATGCCCACCCGCTATTTTCTCTCTACCCCCCTCTCTCTCTATCTTTATCTCTCTTTTTATGTCTTTCTTGTTTAAAAAAAAAGACTCGTCTTGAATCTCTTTTTTATTCAATTTTTCTTATTCTCTTGTTTACAGCTTCACGGAATGGCATCGACGTGACGGTTTCGATCCCAAGTCACCCAGAGTAAATCTTTTTTCAAACAAAGGTTATAAACAGTGTCGTATCTTTAACACTTTACGGTCTGATAGTTGAACGGGGAATGCCTGTATTCAAATGAATCTTATTACGTATCAATTTCGAATTTCAACAAAGGCTCAGTTTATTACTGCTCTTTTTGTTTTGGTTTCTTTGTTTAGTGGCATATCAAACTTCGTGGGTTATTTAATGCCAAAGGCACACGTATAGAAGAAAAGTAGTGGTAGTGTTTAATTTATAGTTGGTGATATGAGGGTGGTCATATCTTTATCAAGGGTATTAGTCAAAAAGTGTGATAGCAGCAATGGCACTAAACTATATACTCAGCATGAGATTTGCTGTCACAGACACCCCAGTAAAATACCAGCAGCTAAAAAAAAACCCACAAAAAAAATACTCACATACTAATTGTTATAACAATGGTGTCTCAAAATGATACCGCCCTGTCGCCTGTGGCGTTAGAATGCACCGACTGCACCTCTGCAGAGGGGTAAGACTCCCCTAATGCGACCACCTGTTGGCCGTGGGTGGCGACCCGTGATGCTTAAGGATAGGGCCCAGGTGGATGAGCAGTTAATGACATGCAATACTCCACTTTGGCCCTATCTTGGGCTAGACGGGCGGTCGGAGAGGCCCCCTACGATCAATCGGCTGGTCACGTCAAGCCCTAGCACCTATATGATTTTCCCAACCCTATTGCCCTTATGGCAAGCCCCAACCCCTTTTTATCATATGGGTGCTAGAAGGCGGTGACTGCGGGTCTACATGTCCTGGGAATGACGTTAAACTATCTGATGGTGAGGTTCCAGTTTTGGAGGTTTGGGGAATGTGGAGTACCCCTTCATCACCATTGCTCCCTGGTCCACTCTGACCCGGAGTGGTAGTACCTGTTAGGGTCCCATCTATGGGTTAAATAGAAAAATGTATTTATAAAAAAATTGTATTATCCATTAAGAATTGATTTATTTCAAAACTTTATCGGCATTAAATGACCCACTGAGGTTGATATGCCGTAAAACAAAACAAACCAAACCAAGACCAACCATTTTCTTGTATGGTCAGAATTTAATTTCTTGCACAATTCCCAGTGGACCACCTTTCCAATCCAGTCGTACCTAGCCTTGTATTATTATTATTATTATTATTATTATTATTATACTGCTGTGGTCTGAATGGTCTCCATTCTCTCTCACTCTCTCTCTCTCATAATAACCTTTAGTTACTAGAGACGTTTGCGACAAAATGCTATTATCATCGCCGTCAAGATTGAAAGGACTTATAAACAACAACAAAAAATAATAATAATAATAATGATAATAATAATAATAATAATAATAATAATAATAATAATAAATCAAAGCAAAAATTGATGATACGCAGGAGAATGGAAAGTGTAGGTTATGCGGTGACAGAGATGAAACAGTTAATCTCGCAATAAGCGAATGCAGCAAACCGGTACGAAAAGATATACAAGAACAGGCATGATTTGATGGGAAAGGCGATCCACTGGGAATTGTGCAAGCGACTAAAGCTTGGCCATGATGGCAAATGGTATATGCCCGAATCAGAATCCGTCCGAGAAAATGAAATGCATAAAATTCTCTGATCCTTTGAGATACGAACGGATCACCTAATCCCGGCTAGAAGACCAGTTTTAATTAACAAGAAGAAAAGAACTTATCATCTGGTGGATTCTGCCTTTCCAGCAAAACACAGATTGATAACAAAAGAAAACGTAAATGCAAATACTTGGACGTTGCTAGATAGCCGAAAAGTTTGTGGAACATAGAGGTGATGGTGATACCAATTGTAGCTGGAGCACCTGGAACAGTCCCCAAAGGAATGAAAACGAGAATGGGTAACTGAAGATGAGATAAAGAATGAAGACCATCCAGACCGCAGCAGTATTATAATAATCATAATAGTGAAAAACTCACAAGGAGTGTAATAATAATCTTATAATGGAGATTGTGTGTTTGTCTGTCTGTAACCGAAACTATATTACTACTTAAGTCACAATTCCCTTAATTATTTACGTAACATTATCCATGGTTTTAGTTTCATTTAAAACTTAATTATTATTAAAATTGTTTACATTATTAATACTGTTGGCCTTATCTACATACTAATAACATGCAATTGTATTTATATATATAACAACATAACGGGTTACAGTGTGAACGGGAAGGTTAATTTGCATATTGATATTAAAACTTCTATTTTAATAAATATGTGCTAAGTATTATTGATTTCTAATTGTTTGGTTTTATCTTAATAAATATGAGCAAAAATCTCGGGGATAAATCTTAAAAGAAATCCATTAACAATAAGAAATAACTGTAATTTTATTCTTTACTTCCTAATTTAACTAGATGGTTAAATAACCAAAATTTAGCAATGAAAGACGAGAGTGATAGAAGAGCAAGTTTCGGTTGTTCTCTTTTTCGATTATACTGTTTCAAATCTTTTTTTCAGCATTCTTTTTAAAAAATTTTATTAACCTTTTTAATTTAATATAATATTTTATCATATTGAAACTTAAATACTTGCACCCGGTGGAGGATGCATATATTTACTAGTAGTAGTAGTAGTAATAATAATAATAATAATAATAAATGGAGTTTCGCCATCAGATGCAGTTTAGTGTCAAACCAAGAACATCGCTTTTTCGCGCGAGGATCTTACTCCTTTACAGAAGACACAGACAGCGTAATGCAAGCCTCACCGGCAGGGCCCATTAAACTGAGTATTGAGCTCTCATTGTATGCATTTATAAACAACAGAATCTGTTTTATTCTATATAAAACATTTCCAGCAAGATTGGAAAGCCTACCGTCTAAATCACTACCTCAGATTACAAACCCTATTTATTATTCTGAGTCGTCTATAAGTTGCTTTTTTTTACCGGCGTTTCAAAAGTAATTGTCCCACCTCCCCCCTAAAAATAAAGGAATGATTGATTATTTGAGAGAAAATAATTATTTTTATAAATTCCAGCCGGTCTATAAATACTTACATAACACAATTATAACCCTTTTAAATATTACCGATGAGATATATCAATGTCGATATAACTCAGAACTTGTTTTTTTCTCTTTCTAAAGTTTGAATCATGTAAAAAATTTTCTGTGCTAAGCATAACGGATATAAATTCCACCATCGTATGTCACCCCGCCGAAAGAAAAAAAAACAACAAAAAATGAAGGAATTAACCGAATTTAATGAAATTTTTAGTGTTGATATATGAATGAATAAACAATATAATGCACTAGTTATTCTATTTAAAAACTTTTACATTTTTTCAGGTCAGTTAATTGGAACCACGTATCTTTGAGGCGTAACACAGATTCACAAACATACATGGTTCAAAGTTAATGTCACCCCCCGCCGAAAGAAAAAAATACTAAAAATCAAGGAATTAACCGAATTTAATAACATTTTCAGTGTTGATATATTAATGAATAAGAGATATAATGCACCAGTTATTTTATTTGAAAACTCATACATTTTTTTCAGGCCAGTTAACTTTGAACCACGTATCTTTGAGTAGTAACACATATTTACAAACATACATGGTTCAAAGTTAAAATAAGTTTTTAAATAAAATAACTCAGGCATTATATCTTTTATTCATTAATATATCAACACTGAAAATTTCATTAAATTCGGTTAATTCCTTGATTTTTGGTATTTCTTTTCTTTCATCAGGGTGACATATGATGGAATTTAGGTCCGTTAAGTAGGATTTAACTGATTAATTCTATATATAATGGAGATTGTGGGTTTGTCTTTCTGTAACCGAAACTATATCACAATTCAAGTCATAATTACCCTTTCAGTTATTTACGCCACCTTCTCCATGCTTTTATTTTTATTCAAGCCTCAATTATTATCATTTATATATACAATAAAATAGCAGTTTACAGTGTGAACGGGAAGGCTGATTTGCATATTGATATAAAAAATTTGATTTTAATAAATATGTGCTTAGCATTATTGATTTCTAATTGTTTGGTTCTATCTTAAGGAATATTAGCAAAATTCTCGGGGATAAATCTTAAAAGAAATCCATTAACAAGAAGAAATAACTGAAATTTTATTCTTCACTTCCTATTTTAACTCAGTAGTTAAATTAGGAAAATTTAGCAATGAAAGACGGGAGTGATGGACGAGTAAGTGTCAGTGGTTCTATTTGTTGATTATACCCCCCTCTGCTTCAAATCTTTAACTACATTTTTAATTTGTTTCATTAGCCTTTCTAATTTAATATAATATTTTATTACATTAAATCTTAATTACTTGCACCCGGAGGAAGCATATATTTGCTTGTACTTGTAAAATCTAAGCCTGCTGGCTTCAGCAATTTATATATATATATATATATATATATATATATATATATATAAAGTAAGTAAAGTTGTCGGGGCGACCTAATGTCGGTATCAGCCAAACAGCGAGGGAGTCTATCTCCTTTTCAATAGCGCTAGACCAAGGAGATAGTTTTTTGCCTCTGAGGTGGAGCGCCACACCTACCATAAGCTCCTTACTTCAACGCACAGATCCCTGTGTTACTCACACGCTGAGTTGGCGAGGGCCGGTATCGAACTAGGAACCTTGTGGTTTCTAGGCGAACGCTCAACCGACTGAGCTAACCTATATAAACTTATAGACTCTGCGTGGGCGCGTGGATTAAAACCAGCTAATCAACAGCTAGAATACGTGGTTGGTTAACTATTTAATCTCCGATCTTGAAAGCCGTTCATTTGCACGTATTCGCCACTGATGGACGTATCTGCAACCAAGGAATCTGCTCAACCAATGGATTGTACCCAACACTAAAGAACACCAAGGAACAAGCAAAGGATTCTACCTAACACTAAGGAACAACCAAGGATTATTCTCTAAGGAACTCAAGGAATTTCCACTGTAAACTGTTCACATCTGCAGCCTAAAAATAGCGACAATTAAGTCCTATACTAAGCGCGTGGTGTAATGGTTAAAGTCATGGGAAATGGACTCGTCGCCCCGAGTTCAAATCCTGGTCGTGGTAATTGCATTTCACTTAGCGCTAATACCCTTGGGAAAGGTATGAATCCTACTCTCCCTCCAGCTATGGGTAAATAGCAGGGCAGACTGGGTTCTTTAACCATGGCTAGGTAACCAGTCTAGGAGAAGGAAAACTCTGAATTCAAACCTGTTGAACTCCGCTTAAGAAATTGACCTTGTGTCGTATCCTGCTCGTGCGGAGGGTTGGTATATATATATATATATATATACTACCTCATCACACCCATCATGTAATATTAAACATATTTAAAAGTCTTTGATTTAAGGGAAATAACAGGTAACTTTAGATGCAAAGGTCATTTTTAGACATTTTTTTCTATATCTTTACAGGAATACTCTGGATGTTAAGAGTGCGGTGGGGCTGGTAAATAATAATATATATATATATATATATTTTACTTTTATTATTCTTGCAAATGTGAAAGTGTCGACAGAACTATTTCAAACATGGCGATTTTGACCGAATTTTAAAATATTTAAAAAATAAAATAAAAATAAAATAAGAAAAAATAAAAGCATAAAAAAAATAATTGCTAAAAGATGAATTTCGTAAAAAGTAAATTTGTTGTGATTTGGTCTCGTCGGAATTTGAAAAAAAAATATGGAAAAATATCCGTTTAGATCCAATTATTATTGAGAACGACGTTACTGAGAGAGAGAGAGAGAGAGAGAGAGAGAGAGAGAGAGAGAGAGAGAGAGAGAGAGAGAGAGAGAGAGAGAGAGAGAGAGAGAGTGTCTTTGTGTGTGTGTGTGTGTGTGTGTGTGTGAGAGAGAGAGGTGGGGTAAAAGGAAAGATAAAGAGTGAAAAAATCGGAGAGATAGAGATAGAGATAGATAGAGATAGAGAGAGATAGAGATAGAGATAGATAGAGATAGATAGAGATAGATAGAGAGAGAGAGATAGAGAGAGAGAGAGATAGAGAGAGAGAGAGATAGATAGAGAGAGAGATAGAGATAGAGAGAGATAGAGATAGAGAGAGATAGAGAGAGAGAGATAGAGATAGATAGAGATAGAGATAGATAGAGATAGAGAGAGATAGAGATAGATAGAGATAGAGATAGAGAGAGATAGAGATAGAGAGAGATAGAGAGAGAGATAGAGAGAGGTAGAGAGAGGTAGAGAGAGAGGTAGAGAGAGAGGTAGAGAGAGGTAGAGAGAGAGATAGAGAGAGTAGAGATAGAGATAGAGATAGAGATAGAGAGAGATAGAGAGAGATAGAGAGAGATAGAGAGATAGAGAGAGAGAGAGATAGAGAGAGAGAGAGAGAGAGAGAGAGAGAGAGATAGAGAGATAGAGAGATAGAGAGATAGAGAGAGATAGAGAGAGATAGAGAGAGAGAGAGAGAGAGAACTAATCAGGAGGTGTTTCTGTTTATGTTTTTTACCCCAAGTGCTTTTTGCGACAAGATAGTCACGTGATTACACACAACTCTGTTGTACTTCCTGTTTCACGCATATCATCTTTCTTTCTTTGTCTCTTTCTTTATGTATGTCTGTGTTTTTTCTCTCTCTCTCTCTCTCTCTTGATATCTCTCTTGATCTCTGTATTAGTCTCTTTATCTATGACTGTCCCTCTCTCTCCCTCTCTCAATCTCTGCCTGTCTTTCCCCTTCTCTGTCTCTTTCTATTTGTCTATGTCTCTCTCTCTCTCTGTCTGTCTCTCCCTGTATCTCTGTCTACAAGCTTAAAGTATTGGAATCATATATTTGATAAAGAAATTCGATCGACTCGACAAGTGAGGTTGTCAATTACAAAGACGTCAAAATGAAACATGCATTTTGGTTCAAGAATTCCTCAAACGAGTCGCACAGATTTAATCTAATTGAAATCTTTAAAAAAATGTATATACATTATATCATTCGAAAATAAAGGTGAACTTTCGAATAGATTGATTTAACAGTGACTCTTAAAAAAGGATTAACAGCTGAGAATCAGCTGGACAAGATGATAATTTATGACCGACAGTTAAAATGACCTTTAGGCACCCCTTTTGCGATCTCGATTCGTGAGGACATTTTTTTCCATTCACACCGTCAAAATTCAGTTAATTGTAAACAAACGATTTTTAGAGTTTAAAAAAAATTATAAAACTAACCCCTAACCCTAACCCCTAACAAACTACCGGATTTTAACAGTGTAAATGAGAAAAGTGACCTTGTGAGTCGAGATCGCGGAAGGGGTGCCTAAAGGTCATATGGTCCAAATTGCCTTCGGGAGTGGTCTATATGGAGGGACAGGACAATAAAAAAAATCTGTTTTCAACTGACTTAAGAATAATAAAGAAATCATCATTTTTTGCATCTGATGACGGGAGGTACTAGATAATTTCGCTAGCCTCCCTGAAATATATATATTTATAAAAGTAATTGGTAATTTGCTTGAAGCATTGTTAAGTATGTTATAATATATTAATGATTTGAAGGCCAATACAATGCACATAAAAAATAAAAACAAAAAGATGTTTTTTTGTCTTATCGATTTCAAAGAACACTTTATCTTCAGAGACGAAAATCAGAAATGGACGTGCTTAAGTTTTTTTTTGCGTGGTGATATTTTTTTTCCTTCTTTTTTTCCCTCTTCTTTTTCTCCTCCCTTCCCCCTACTAACATAAAGTCCATTTCTGATTTTCGTCTCTGATGATAAAGTGTTCTTTGAAATCGATAAGACAAAAAAACATCTTTTTGTTTTTATTTTTTATACGCATTGTATTGCCTTCAAATTAATATATTATATATATATTTATTTTATTCTACAAAGGGCGAATCAAATGTTCGCATTATTTCGGTACGTACAAGTCCGCCGCGCGTATACCACGTGACCGATACAGTTAAAGTCGTGGAAAAATCGTACCCACTGTGCTTAGTAGTATCGTGATAGTTGATACCATTGACACATTGTGCATTGCTTCCTTCCGACCCTAGTTCAAATTCTGGACGAATTCACATTGTGCTAATGCTCTCGGGAAAGGTATACATCCAACCATTTTCTCTCCGGCATGGGTAAAATGTAGGACAGAATGGGTTATTTAACCATGGTAGGCTACCAGTCTAGAAGGAACATTCTGAATTCAAATCTATATATTTCCCAAGGGCATTAACGTTATATGAAATATAAGCTGCTACATGTCGGATTTGAACTCTGGCCATATAATATGATATTATAATATTAGGAAGCGCGTGGTGTAATGGTTAAAGTCATGGGAAATGGACTCGTCGCCCCGAGTTCAAATCCTGGACGTGGTAATTGCATTTCACTTAGCGCTAATACCCTTGGGAAAGGTATGAATCCTACTCTCCCTCCAGCTATGGGTAAATAGTAGGGCAGACTATGCTCTTTAACCTTGGTTAGGCAACCGGTCTAGGAGAAGGAAAACTCTGAATTCAAACCTTTTGAACTCCGCTTAAGAAATTGACCTTGTGTCACATCCTGCTCGTGCGGAGGGGTTGGTAAATATATATATATATATATATATATATATAAATAATGATTTTCCTACTCATAGACGACGCACATTCCGGTTATTTCCTATAAGTCTAACATAAACAAAGGGGAACCACTCTTGACTGGTAAATTATTTATTTATTGATCTACTAGGAAAAAAAAGTTAGGTTTAGGGTTAGTTTAATGGGAAAATAAATAAATAATTCATCATTCAAGAGTGGTTCCCCTTTGTTTATATTAGACTTATAGGAAATAACCCACATTCCTATCTCACTCTCTACTAGACACAACGTCTACTATATACAGACCCCCCCAACTTCAAACCTAAATATTCTCCCCAAATCCACCCCGTAACCCCATACACACCAACATCACCGCAGCAGCAACAAAAGAACCCAACTGCCTTCCCAAACATTCACCCCACATCGTCAGCAGCTAACCCCCACTTTCATCCCAATCAAGACCGCAAGACACTGATCAGTTAGAGAAATTAAACCTTTCAATACAAGAACTCAGCTCTTGTCTTGAAAAAGGTCTGATAGACCGAAACGTTATAGCATCGACATAACCACCAGTAATAAAATTCCTTCCAGTACAACGTCCCGTATTTGTCTACTTTTCTCCACATGGTATCATTAATAAAAAGCAAAAATAAATTAACCAAATGAAAATTTAAGACTCATTGATACAAAACAAACTTTCTCTGGACTCCTTCAGACAGAAATGTTTTAAAAAAGTATTTCCTAAATGGTCAGTAGACTAATTGGCTAGTTTTTAGATGATTTCCTATGTAACAATATATATGTATCTTATTATAATGGAGATTGTGTGTTTTTCTGTCTGTAACCGAAACTATATTACTACTCAAGTCACAATTCCCTTAATTATTTACGTCAAATTCTCCATGATTTCATTCTTTTAAACCTTCAGTTATTGATAAAAATTGTTTTACATTATCAGTACTGTTGTAAGTATCTACGTACTAATAACATGCAATTGTATTTATATATACAACAAAATAGCGGTTTACAGTTTGAACGAGAAGGCTAATTTGCATATTGATATTTAAAATTTTATTTTAATAAATATGTGCTTGGTATTATTGATTTCTAATTGTTTGGTTTTATCTTAAGAAATATAAACAAAAATCTCGTGGATAAATCTTAAAAGAAATTTATTTACAAGAAGAAATAACTGTAATATAATCCTTTACTTCCTATTTTAACTAAATAGTTAAATTAGGAAAATTTACCAATGAAACAGGGGAGTAATGGAAAATGATGGAATAGTTAGTTTCAAAGTTGTTCTATTTTTCGATTATACCCCCTCTGTTGCAGATCTTTTTATCTGTATTCTTAGTTTCATTAGCCTTTTTAATTTAATATGATATTTTATTATATCAAAACTTAAATACTTGCACCCGGAGGGTGCATATATTTGCTAGTATATATAAAATGGATAAAAGTAACCTACTCGAGTTTCATGGTCTGATTCGTCAGGGTTACATCCGTTGAATTAATCGAGTTTTCGATTAATATCAGTTGGTACAATACATGCCCGTTGGAATGAACGCTTGTTCGTCTATAAAAGATAAGATCCATTTCAACGGGCATGTATTGTACCAACTGATATTAATCGAAAACTCGATTAATTCAACGGATGTAACCCTGACGAATCAGACGATGAAACTCGAGTAGGTTACTTTTATCCATTATATAAATAAATTTTGCTCTACATTGTATTGAGCACTTTGTATTTGTTTTTTCTCAGTCTTAACTCCTGGATATTGTGCGCTTCCAACGATCGTACTCGTACCCACCGGTAAGCTACTACTCATACATTAACAAATAATATATATATATATATATATATATATATATATAAGTAAAGTCGTCGAGGCGGCCTAATGTCGGTATCAGCCATGCAGCGAGGGAGTCTATCCCCTTTTCAATAGCGCTAGACCAAGGAGATTATTTTAGCCTCTGAGATGGAGCGCCACACCTACCATCAGCTCCTCGCTTTACAGCACAGATCCCTGTGCTAATAACGCTGAGTTGGCGAGGACCGGAATCGAACTAGGAACCTTGTAGTTTCTAACCGAACGTCCTACCGACTGAGCTAACCCGGCCCATTCAAATAGTAACAATCAAAATAAGTCGTCGGGGCGGCCTAAAGTCGGTATCAGCCAATCAGCGAGAGAGTCTATCCCCTTATCACGAGCGCTAGACCAAGGAGGTTATTTTAGCGTCTGAGGTGGAGCGCCATACCTACCATCAGTGCCTTAATTTACCGCACAGATCCCTGTGCTATTCATAAGGCCGAGTTGCCGGTATCGAACGGTAGCGAGGGCCGGGATCGAACTAGGAACCTTGTGGTTTTTAGCCGATCGCTCTACCGACTGAGCTTATACTACGTCAATAAAGTAAATATTGTTTATCAAAACCGCCCCCCCCGCCGTTTTGCTATGATTCACCTTTATTTATTTTTGTCTCACCTGCCCACGCTCTAACCCCCCCAAAAAAAAAGAAAGAAAGAAAGAAAGAAAAGAAAAAGAAAAGAAAAAAAAATCTTTGTTTACTAAAACGTATGATAATTATCGTTATCTACCATTTTTCCCCCTCAGAAATTATCTTGCTCTGTTGTGTATTTTTTTTTTGTTTGTTTGTTTATATTTGTTCTTTTATTATCATCATTATCATTATTATTATTATTTTAAAATTTGCTAGCTGTTCTGTCTTCCGGACGCACCCCACAGATATTCCAAAAATTATATTATATTCATCTATCGTCTGGCTAACATCTCGTTCTTTTTTTCTTTTTTTTTTCTTTTTTAATTCTCGTCCCGTCTCAACGAGATCTTCTTCGTTGTTTCGTTATACCCCCCACACACACACTCCACGAACGTCACTGATTTTTTTTGCGCTCAATTATTTTTAATGCCTTATTAAAGCTCAGTGCTTATCTGTGTGGCCAATCATTAAATTTTAACTCTTTGTATCGTCTTATTACAATCATACCGTTAACTTCTCGAGGTTTACTGCCTTTTCTCGTTATTACGCTCTGCAGCATTATGTCTTCTGGCTCGCGTTTGTTTGATGTTTCTGTCTATCTATCTATCTATCCCAGTCGACTCAAGATCTATCTATTTTTTTGTTTCTATAGAGTATTTATTTCTGTCCCAAATATGTAGTTGTTTGAATTTCTTATTTCTTATATTCTTTCTTTCTTTCCAAATTGTTATTCGTTTTAATTAATTTCTTTTTCTTCTTCCCTTCTTTCTTTCTCTCAAAATTATGATTCATTTTAATTTCTAAAATAATTTTTTTTTTTCTTTCCAAATTATTATTCGTTTTAATTTCATTTTTCTTCTCTCAAAATTATGATTTCAGTCTCGGAAGACTATGAAAACTGAAATGCCAACACACACACACACACAATATATATATATATATAATATATATATATATATATATATATATATATATATTATATGTGTGTGTGTGTGTGTTTGGCATTTCAGTTTTCATAGTCTTCCGAGACTGAAATCATAATTTTGAGAGAAAGAAAAATGAAATTAAAACGAATAATAATTTGGAAAGAGAGAAAGAACTTAAAAAATAATATGTTGGATAAAAGCTTAAAAGACTCTACCAGATATATTAAAATTTGGTTTTTTGAAGACATATGCATCCTTTGCCAAACGGAATTAACATAAAAAATAAATAATAAAAAATGAAACGTTTTTTTAAAAAAAACGCCCTATTTTTTTCAAAGTTTAATAAAAGCCCTTTTTTTGACGAATAAAGGGAGGCAACTTCGTTGGCATTACTTCAAAAAAATTCAAATTTTTAAAATAAATATCAGCGTCCGTAATTTTCTAACCGACGTTATTTACAATCCTAAATATGACGTCGAGTAAAGAACTCCAACAAACACCATAGGATCTTACTACTCAACCTGATGAGTGCTATTTGGCATGAAACGCGGTCGTTGAGAATGAACATTGATCTATGAAAACATTGTAAAATAAATAAATATATATATATATATATATAATATATATATATATATATACTGTTTTTATTTTTACAAAATTGATGCTATAGATTGGCACAAATTTTGGGTCTTGAAATTTGGTTGTAACCAAAAAACTTTCGAGACTAAAAATTGTTTTTTATCTAGGTTTTTTTAATTAGGTTTTAAAAATTTGACCAATACACAAGTATATACGGCACTCAAGGAAGCGGAAAGAAGAAAAAAGAAAGAACGAAAGAACGAAAGAAAGAAAGAAAAGCTTATGAACTTGAGACGACAGGTGATTAATTTGTTAGCATAAATAGCGGAATGAGGAAAGGACAGTCCAGTTCGCCAATCAAACGAAGAAATCAAAGAAACGACTTAGAAATTATCAGTGCTTTTACATTGAAATTCTTTAATATTTCATTCTCTTTTTTAAAATTCTTTTTCTTTCTTTTTTTTTTCCTTTTTCTTCCTTTTTTAGAGGGTTTTGAACGTCTTGTTTTTAAATTACTGGGGAAAATCTGTTTGACGCAAAGGCTTTCAACTGGGTTTCAAAGTTAGAATGATCGGCCATTTTATGAGATTTTGGTAAACGTTACTACACCAACGAGATCAAACGAGAAAGTGGTTTAAATGATTTAAGACCACAGAAAGGGAGAGAGGGGGCGCGCATGAGAGTGAGAGGGGGGAGGTGCTGGATAGATGGAGAAGTAAGATAAAGGGGGAGGAAATAAAAGATGGTGGTTAGAGAAATTGAGAAAGATAGAAACAGGGAAGATGATAATAAATGAATGCATAAATGAATGAAAATAGAAATATTGTTTAAAAGAAAGAAAGAAATTAAAACGAATAACTATTTGGAAATAAAGAAGGAAAGAAAGAAATTAAAACGAATAACTATTTGGAAATAAAGAAGGAAAGAAAGAAATTAAAACGAATAACTATTTGGAAAGAAAGAAGGAAAGAAAGAAATTAAAACGAATAACTAACTATTGAAAGAAAGAAGGAAAGAAAGAAAAACGAATAACTATTTGGAAAGAAGAAGGAAAGAAAGAAAGAAATTAACGAATAACTATTTGGAAAGAAAAGAAGAAAAAGAAAAAAAGAATATTAGAAATTTAAATGAATCATAATTTTGAAAGAAAAAAGAAAAAAATTAAAATGAATGACAATTTGAAAGGAAAGAAAGAATAAAGAAAAAAGAAAGAAAGAAAAATTAAAACGAATAATAATTTGGAAAGAAAGAACGAAAGAAAGATTATTAGAAATTAAAATGAATCATAATTTTGAGAAATATCTGAAGAAGGCCGGAGGGCACATCAGCCGAAACTTTGTACAGATAACAATGAAGACGAGGACAATAGTCTGAATAATACAAATAATGGTAATCTTTGCGGAGTTCCGTCCTGGCTTCCTGCATCCGAAGCGGTATGACTTAATAATAATAATAATAATGATAATAATAATAATGATAATAATAATATAGTAATTGTAGTTGGAGCACTTAGAACGGTTCCAAAAAGCTTGGAAAAAAGACTGGAGGATCTGGAAATCAGAGGAAGACTAGAGACCATCCAGACTACTGCATTGCTGCCATTGGCTAGTGTAGTGAGGTAGCCAATGGCGTGTTATCTCATTTACATATGTGCATTAAAGCAGGAGATATATAGACAGTCTAGAGGACATGGGCGATATTAGCTACGAGAAGCTAACATGGAGCTAAGATACGCTCGGAGAATTACTACTATTGCTACAACAACGAATACGAAACTACACATCACAACAGCTAGAATACCCAGAAGAGTCTTGGAGGCCTGAAGAGACTTGTTGTCATTCAGATACCAGTGAAAGACCATCAGCTAACGCTGGCGGGAAAAAACTCACAAGAAATGAAATCTTATTATAATGGAGATTGTGGGTTTTTCTGTATGTAACCGAAACTATATTACTCCTCAAGTCACAATTCCCTTAGTTATTTACATCACATTGTCCATGATTTTATTTTTATTTAAACATCAATTATTAATAAAAATTGTTTTACATCATTAAGACTGTTGACCATATCTACATACTAATAACATGCAATTGTATTTATATTTACAACAAAATAGCGGATTACAGTGTGAATGGGAAAGCTAATTTGCATATTGATCTTAAAAATTTGATTTTAATAAATATATGCTTAGTATTATTGATTTCTAATTTTTTATTATCTTATTGAATATGAGCAAAAATCTCGGGGATAAATCTTAAAAGAAATCCATTAACAATAAGAAATAACTGTAATTTTATTCTTTACTTCCTATTTAAACTAAATACTTAAAATAGGAAAATTTACCAATGAAAAACGGGAGTAATGAAAAATGATGGAAGATTAGTTTCAAAGTTGTTCTATTTTGCAATCATACCCCCTCTGTTCGAAATCTTTTTATCTGCATTCTTATTCAGTTTCATTAGTCTTTCTAATTTAATATGATATTTTATTATATTAAAACTTAAATACTTGCATCCGTAGGGTGCATATATTTGTAATAGTAATATAATAATAATAATAATAATAATAATAAATAATCGTTAACAAGAGAAAGGAAGGCTGTTTGAGCGTAGACGTTACTATATTGGCACGCAACAGAATGGAAGCGTAAGGAAATGAAACCTTTTTCCATGTAGTTTTGTTAACTTGTTTGCTTGTCCTCCCCCTACACTTGTTGCTTAGCAAGCAAAAATACAAACACCACTAAAATGCAATACCCCATTAAATAACAAGTAAACAACCACAAAAAAAAAAAATAAAAACGGAGATTAACACTCGAGGTTAATATTTTCTTTATAGTCTTTCCACGGTTTTTTTCCTCCACGCCGTGTGAGTAATAATTGCATTCCGGTTAACATTTTATTAAAACCCTCCGTTCGATCAAAAATGCAGTTGCCATGGACACGTCGTTTTCATTGGTGCTTCGGCTAACAGTCATGAATATGATTCGACTCTTGCTGCAGCCGTGTTAATAGTATTAGCGGACTTCTATTAGCATTAATAACACCTCGATATTAATCGCTGTCCGTCGTTGTAACGATAGGATTTGACAGACTAAGAATTTGTTGGAATTCTATAATGTACGAATATATTGCAGAACAAAAAAAAACCTGATATGATTTCGTAATATTAGGTATACCCCAATTTGGCTGGTTGATGATTTCAACGGCATATCAACCCGTCTGGGGTTATGTCATGCTAACGTTAGGAAGTAATATATGTTGTGTATTTATATTTATACTTTAGTAACTTTGACAGACAGAGAATTCT
>CM042151.1:730158-762658 GCA_023376005.1 Doryteuthis pealeii
ATACTAGCAAATATATGCACCCTCCGGGTGCAAGTATTTAAGTTTTAATGTAATAATAATAATAATAAAATAATAAAAATAATAGTTTTAATGTAATGTTTTAATGTAATAAAACGTTATATTAAATTAGAAAGGCTAATGAAACTAAATAAGAATGCAGATAAAAAGATTTTAGACGGGGGGGGGGTATAATCGAAAAATAGAACACCTGAAACTTACTCTTTCATCTCGTCTTTCATTTCTAAATTTTCCTAATTTAACTATTCAGTTATAATAGGAAGTAAAGAATAAAATTACAATTATGTCTTCTTGTCAATGAATTTCTTTTAAGATTTATCCACAAGACTTTTGCTCCTATTCATTAAGTTAAAACCAAATAATTAGAAATCAATAATACTAAACACATATTTATTAAAATCAAATTTTTAATATCAATATGCAAATTAGCCTTCCCATTCACACTGTAAACCGCTATTTTGTTGTATATATAAATACAATTGCATGTTATTAGTATGTAGATGTGGTCAACAGTATTAATAATGTGAAACAATTTTATTCATAATTGGGGTTTAGATAAAAATAAAATCACCGTGAATGTGACGTAAATAACTAAGGGAATTGTGACTTGAGTAGTAATATAGTTTCGGTTACAGACAGAAAAACACTCAATCTCCATTATAATAAGATTTCATATTTTACTCAGAACATATGAACAGTATTGACATTAATAAATAAATATAAATATATATATATATATATATATATATATATATATATAGTAAAGTAAAGTCGACGGAGCGGCCTAAAGTCGGTATCAGCCAGTCAGCGAGGGAGTCTATCCCCTTTTCAATAGCGCTAGACCAAGGAGATTGTTTTAGCATCTGAGGTGGAGCGCCACACCTACCATCAGCTCCTTACTTTCGATTTAGTTTATTTCGTTATGGTAATTTTTTTTTTTTTTTGACGTTAAATACGTTTAGATTATTCCTGTACTAACTAGGAATTAAGAAGTCATCTAAGGAGTTAATTATTTAAAAAATGTTAAGTTACCATCCAGTTTATTTTAACCGTGGAAGGAATGGTGTCAAATAATATTTAAAGTTGTTTTTCTTTCGTAATACGGGTTATTTCTGTTCGTCTCATTGAGTGTTATCGAAAGGAAAAAGAAAAAAAACAAAAAACAAATACGCTTTAATTTTGCTCAATGTACAGTTTCGTAATGGGTGTAGATGAGTGATTTTTAGGTTTCGAATGGAAGGAGGGGGAGGGGCTGTATAAGATTTTTAATTTTTAAAATTTTTTAAAAAATTTTAAATTTTATTTTATTCCTCGCTATTTCATTTCGTCATTTTATTTCGATTTAATATAGCGGCTATAATCTTTAAAATGGGTGGGGGGGAGGAATTTAATGTTTAAGGGGTTTAATGGATAAACAAGTTTCTCTAGTTATACTAGTGTAAATAAATATTTATAACTTGAAGCGGAACAAATAAATTAAGACAGTTTTTAAATTGAATATTTTATATTTTATTGGTAAATAGAACATGTAGTTTATTTATATTCTCTTTAATTCCAGTAAATCATCATATAAACGTTGTAATTCGGGGGGGGGGGTCAACGGAGAACTCTTTTATATTTTAAGGATAAATTAAAGATATTCTTTATTTTATTTTAGTTTAAAGTTTGTAATTATTCTTGGACACGTCGTAGTGTGGGGGTAAACGCATTACTTTATTTTAGATTTTATCATTAAATAAAACATAGGTTAACCAACATTTTAGTAAACGTAAACCTTTTATATGTTATTGATAAATATATGATGTATTCTTTTATTTAGTTTATTTTTTAAAGTTAGTAATTAATCTTCGACACGTCGTAATGTGGCGGTAGACTTTATATTTTATCAGTAAATATAAAATATGTTATCCTAAATTTTAGTAACACACAATTGAAACGACGTATTTATCGAAGTATTTTCAATTTTTGTTTAATAATAATTTTAATCTGAAGTAGTCCCCGAGATAAGATTATCAAAATCTAAACCGACATAAAAAGTTACGGCTGTTTCATACAGTGCTAAAACCATGTAAATAGGTAAAATAAAAAATAAAATAAAAATTTAAAAAAAAAGGGGGGTGTAAATAAGATAAAATTATAAAAAAATTTGTACAAAATGGTATATAATAGATAAAATAAAAAAATTAAAAATATTTGAAAAAAAAAAAAGAAAGTAAAACAAATCAGTAAAATTATTCCTCTCCTAGCATTATTAAAGAAGGGTTGACTTACCTAATCATCAAAGCCTCGTAATCCGTACGGAGAAAAGTGTTCCTGGCTACGTATCCCATTTAAATATGGGGTACCGCGCATCTGATTGGCTGTTACGAACAACCAATCAGATGCGCGGTGCTTTGTATTTGAATGGGATAGTTCTACCGTCCAAGAGAATTTCTCATAAGTCAACTGTAAGTGAAGACAGCCTAATGGTTAAGGTGCCGAACTGACACACACCCAACCGATCGGAGTTCAATTCCGGCTGTAGGTAGCTTACAAAATGTCTAAAGGGGGTAACCAAAATGGCCCACAAATTTATTTCGTTACACCTTTCATATATAAATTATATATGAGAGTACACACACAGTTTGTTTGATATGGCGATAGCCGACAATCTTTGGGAGAATATGTGCTTAATTGAAGTCATACCTAATTTGAAAAATAATTCGTTGACAATATATATATATATATAATATATATATATATATGATAGAATGGAAAATGAATCCGACAATATGAGGAAAAAATGAGTAAAGAAAAGAAATGTAGATGGATAAAAATGAATTTTATCGATATCACTTACACCTGTGTTTCGGTCTGTTTATCAAAATGTATACGGATTTACGTTATTATTATGATTAAAATAATCAGATGGAGTTGAAATCAACTCAAAAAATAAAATAACCACTCTGATGAAGGTCGGCAAAATCTATAAATTTATGCATTTTTCCTATTATTATTATCATCATCATTTCAACTCCATCTGATTATTTTGATAATAATAATAACGTAAATCCGTATACATTTTGCTAAACAGACCGAAACACATGTGTAAGTGATATCGATTAAAAGTGATATCGATAAAATTACTCATTTTTATCCATCTACATTTCTTTTCTTTACTCATTTTTTCCTCATATTGTCGGATTCATTTCCCATTCTCACACACACACACACATATATATATATATATATATATATATATATATATATATATATATATATATATATATATATATATATATATATATATATATAGTATATGAGTGTATTTATTCTATGTTATGACGATTTTGGGTAATGTGACGTAAACAGTGACGTAATTTTTGTTACAGATAAAAACCGGAAGCGAATCACCATTATTAATAGATAGACAGTACCCACCTGACCGATCTTTTTGGGGGAAGGTCTTTGTTTTACACTGGATATCTACCTCTCCCCTACCGTCTCAACCACACATAGACTTTTTTTTGTTTTTGTGATGCAGTCGACACTTTAAAAAAAAATCATTTTGTTTTTGTCATAGAAAACACATTATAGTATTAAATTTAAATTGTAATTTTAGTAAATAAACAAAAGGATAAAAATAAATAAATAAATAGTGAGCAAAAATAAAAATATAAAAAAATCAATTTTATTGAAAGGCGAATAATAATAATAATAATAATAATAATAATAATAATAATAATAATAAAATAAAACAATTCATATCTGAATTTGAATCTTATTGAAGAGTTCTACGCGTGCGTACGAACGTGCAAATTCCAAAGCGCTTACATGTGTGCATATGGAATTTCTAAGAAAAATCAGTTGAGAGAGATAGAGAGAGAGAGAGAGAGAGAGAGAGAGAGAGAGAGAGAGGAGTGGGTTTGGGCATAAACTTGACGGTGTTCGAGATGTAACAGAACAGATCATTGAAAAAAAAACAAACAAAAAAAAACTAATGAATAAAATAAAATGTGACTACCAAAAGCATGTTCTTCTTGGAAAGCATATTTTTCAATTACTCACATCTCTTTATATTAAAGATACTAGCAAAATAAAAAAAACGCCCCCGGGCGATGTAAAAATAGATTTTTGAAACATATTGCCGTAAAACAAAACCAACCAACCAACCATCACATCTACCACGGGCAGAAATTGTATTGAGAATTCTGAGGTATGAGCGGTTATCGTCCTTGTCTACGAGCCTCTGTTTCGAACCAACCAATCACGAGCCAGCATACTTTGGCGGCAAAGCCGAATTAAGCAAACTCGCCCTCTTCTGATTCAGCTTTCAGCGAAGACGGACCTAAATAAGGGTCTCTCCACCTCTTCCTCAACAACCAGCATCGGAGTCGGACATCAAACAGAACATCTATCATATCCGAACTATCAGAACCCCAGAATTCTCAATAATTGAGACAAGTTTAAGTTTTATTAGTGGAGTAAAGCTGGTTCGAACTTTTCCTTCTCCTAGACTGGTTGCCTGACCAATACTATATTACGCTCAAATCACTCTGAAAGCATGGGTTCCCGCTATATCACCGAAATTGAGTAACGATGAGCCTGTTCAATACTTAATTGCATGATCACTGAAGCAACAGCAGGTACTAAAAGGAACATGAGTCCTTTGTTTATTAAAATGACTTATATTGAGAAAATAAAACCCAAAAAACAAGTAGCTATGAATAATTAAACAGGCGTATTAAAACCAATTTCACATTTTAATCAATACACGGGATTTAAAATAGATTTATTTTTCGATTGTTAGTTATACTAGCAAATATATGCACCCTCCGGGTGCAAGTATTTAAGTTTTGATATAATAAAATATCATATTAAATTAGAAAGGTTAATGAAACTGAATGAGAATGCAGATAAAAAGATTTGGAACAGAGGGGGTATGATTGAAAAATAGAACAACTTTGAAACTAACTCTTCCATCATTTTCCATTACTCCCGTCTTTCATTGGTAAATTTTCCTAATTTAACTATTTAGTTAAAATAGGAAGTAAAGAATAAAATTACCGTTATTTCTTCTTGTTAATGGATTTCTTTTAAGATTTATTCCCGAGATTTTTGCTCATATTCAATAAGATAAAACCAAACAATTAGAAATCAATAATACTAAGCATATATTTATTAAAATCAAATTTTTAAGATCAATATGCAAATTAGCCTTCCCATTCACACTGTAAACCGCTATTTTGTTATATATATAAATGTAATTGCATGTTATTAGTATGTAGATATGATAAACAGTCTTAATGATGGAAAACAATTTTTATTAATAATTGAGGTTTGAATAAAATCATAGAGAATGTTATGTAAGCAACAAAGAGAATTGTGTCTTGTATAGTAATATAGTTTCGGTTACAGACAGAAAAATACACAATCTCCATTATAATAAAATTTTGTTATGAATGCAATACAGTTGTTAACATAATGTACTGAAACATCGTATAGAGTTACAGCAAAGTAATCTTCGAAAACAACCTGACGATATAATGACGAGCGTGCCGTTGAATTAGATGTCATTAAATAGTGCCACTAAAAGGACTTAGGTTAGAACAACTGCTTATTACTTAAGTGTATATTTGAAACGTAATTTGAAAGCAGATATATCAAACGAACTAATTCACAACATTAGGAATTAAAAAAAAAATACTTTCAATGCAAAGCAATTTACAGCAAGAAAAATGTACACAGAACTGAATTAATTCGCTAGGGACGATGCAAGAATTGTGAGTTAGTTCCACTTAAAAAGAACTTAAAATGGCCAATATTGGAGGGAATTAAAAAAAAACAAAAAAAACACAATATTATATTATATATTAGATGATCCGAAAAGGGTTGATATGCCGTAAAACAAAAACAACCAACAACCAACCAACCAACCAACCCCTACGCCAAGGGAAAGATGTAGGAGAAGTTTATTTTTTAAGCGGGGGTACAACTGGTTCGAACTCCTTTTTCGTTTAGAATGACAAGCTTTTCTGTTTTAAATATTGAAATTGCTAAATTTTCTAACCAATTCCTTGGCTAAATGTTGCAAAAACGAGAACTTTTTAGTAGACGATCTTTGATGCTATTTCCTTAAACAATGGCGCAAGTAAGATATCTAATTTTTGGTATCAGTATTTATTATACCAACATACAACTTCCGCTGTTTGAGAGAATTTGATATTTTTTTTTAAAGTGAAAAATCAACCTGCCCTACTCTATCATGTACTACCACTCCGGGTCAGAGTGGACCTGGGGGTAAAGGCAATGAAGGTGTACTCCACATTCTCCAGTGCTTCAGAACTGGATTCTCATTAACAGATGCAGTTTAGTATCATGCCCAGGACACCTCAGCCTTTTTTTGGTGTATGTATGTGGGGGGTTATAGATCAAGACACGGTCAGAGTATACAAAGCTCCATCGACGGGGCGGGAATATATGGTATAGATAAAGAAAAGGAGAAGGAAAAGTGACAGAGGCATTGGAGTGGAATGGTGTGATAATGTGAAAATTGTGAGAGAAGAAGAGGAAGAGGAAGAAGAAGAAGAAGAGGAGGAGAAGGAGAAGGAGGAGGAAAAAGGAGGAGGAGGAGAAGGAGAAGAAGAAGAAGAAGAAGAAGAAGAAGAAATAGGAGGAGAAAAAGGAGATGAAGAAGAGCGGGAAAGAACGAAAGAAGATGAAGAGGAAGAAGAAGGGATAGGAGGAGGAGGTGAAGGAGATGAAGAAGAACGGGAAAGAACGAAAGAAGAAGAAGAAGAAGAAGAAGAAGAAGAAGAAGAAAGGGTTAATAGTAGCCTATGTGAATAGGAATCCAACGTCACATAGAAAGAAAGAAAGAAAGAAGAACAAGAAGAGGAAGAAAAAGAAAAAGAAGAAAATGGATTAATAAAAGTTTATATGAATAGGGATCAAGACAAAGAAAGAAAGAAAGAAAGAAGAAGAAGAAGAAGAAGATGTCTACCCAGCATATTGGATAAGGATCCAGACTCGCAAAAGAAGAAGAAGAAGAAGAAGAAGAAGAAGAAGAATCACGTGGAGAGCCGGACATGCGCAGATAGACCCGTAGACACAAACATTGGTCATAGAATAAAATCCTTTCAAAACGGAACGAAGTAATATCCGCCGAGAAGGCGTTCTACTTCGCATTACGTTTCGCAGCTTTTAAGTCATGAACATAAATTTGATTTCTACAACGACGAAAGGATGGAGGGTGGGGTGGGGAATGGAGGGGTTGACGTAACGAAAAAATAAAAAAAGAACCCCCCAAAAAACAAAAAAAACCCAAAAAACAAAATGGTGGTATGTACAGCTGGGAGGTCGAAAATCTTTTTTTAAAAATACAACAAAAAAAACAAATATATCAAATGACAACAATGGTGGCGGTAATGGCGGCAGTAATGGCGGCTCTGAGGGTGTCGACAGGATTTTTTTTTTTTTTTTTTGCTGAGACTATTCCAGTTGTAAATCAGCCAATGTCAGTTTTCGTTGACAAACGCATAAAAACAAATCCGAAAAAAAAAAAAAAAAAAAAAAATAAATAAAAAATAAAAAATAAATAAATAAAATCCGCAAAAAAAAACTAATCGATTGCTTGGTTGAAGGTGCCGGTAAAAGAAAGAAATTGGTAAAATGTAGAGTATGAAATCGTAAAGTAAAAAAAAAATAAAATAAAAAAAAACATAACACACACACACACACACACACACACACACACACAGTATGGAAAAAAATTGAAAACAACAAGAAAAAAAAAATAGAATGAAAAATAATGGAAATAACGTGTTCAAATCTTTGAAAAAAAAAAAAAAGGTCGCTTTTTCCTGTCTCATTTAATAATGTAAAATTTGAAAAAAAAAAAAATTATAACTCTGATCCAAAAATGTGTACGAATAAATGGAAGTAATTTTTCTTCCATTTTAGACGGACAAACGTCTTGGTATAGAGCTACCAAATTTACAAAGCATCTACTAACTAAAAATCATTTCAAATACAATTTTTTTTTCTGTAAAAAAAATCATTTCCAATACATTTTAATAGTAAAATCATTTTTCAACGCATTTTTGTAGTAGAATCATTTCTAATACATTTTTAAAAGTTGCCTCGTGTCTAATACATTTTTAAGTGAAATCTTTTCCAATAGATTTTTATAGTAACATCATTACCAATACATTTTAAGAGAAAAAAACATTTTCAATTGATCCTAAAAATCCATTTCAATGCATTTGTATAGTAATATAATTTATAATACATTTTAGTAGTAAAATCACTTTCAATGCATTTTTATAGTCAGATCATTTCCATTGCATTTTTCTTGTAAGATCATTTCTAATAGATTTTTTTATATAGTAAAATCATTGCCAGTACATCTTAATAGTAAAATAATTTCCAATATACTTTTATAGCAATATCATTTCTAATACATTTTAATAGTAAAATCATTTGAAATACCGTTTTATAGTAAAATTATTTTTAGTATATTTTTACAGTAAAATCACATCCAATGCATTTTTATTGTAAAATCGTTAATGCATTTCTATAGTAAAATCGCTCCAAATGCATTAATATTGTAAAACAATACTGATGCATCTTTTAATAAATAAATGAGAATGTCAGTGTTTCAGTGTGTCACATTTTTTCCAACTTTACTCCTAGAAGCTGTAGCCCAACATATAATGCCATTTTGGAATCAGGCCGACTTGATGAGTAAATTGAAAACATTTCGGGTCGAATCCGGACCCGCAATTTTGAAATTTTGAATTACCAGGTTTTTAATTACTGCGATTGCTTTCGGCGATATTTTACGTGAATTTTTGCGACGATTAAGTGACAGGAGAAGAATTATCGTTGAACTTTAAAGAGGTAATGTTATATATATATATATATTATATATATATATATATATAAAGAGATGAATATATGTAGAGAGATAGATACATAGATATAAAGACAATGAGTGTGTGTGTGTGTGTGTGTGTGTATGAGATAGATAGATAGATATATAGACAAACAAATAAATAGATAGATAGACGAGCGTAGCTTATATCTATCTATCTATCTCTATATTCATCTATTTATTTATATATATATGTACACGCAACCTTAACATATATATATATTATATATATATATATAATATATATATATATATATATGTGTGTGTGTGTGTGTGTGTGTGTGTGTAAGTTAAGGTAGCGTGTACATATATATAAATAGATAGATGAATATAGATAGATAGATAGATATATCTCTATATTCATCTATTTATTCATATATATGTGTATGTACACGATACCTTAACTTTTATATATATATATATATATATATATATATATATATAATATAAAACTGGTTTTTAAAATCTCAACCATCGAACTCATCTGATGATTGGATTACCATGAAACTTCAAGTTATGAGTGTAAACCCATAATATTACCATTGATATATATATATATATATATATATATATATATATATATATATAAGTGAAAGTAGCGTGTACATATATATATATATATAAATAAATAGATGAATATATAGAAAGATAGATAGATAGATAGATATAAAGAGAAGGAATGTATATACATACATACATACAGACATATATATATATATATATATATATATATACATATACATATATGATAGATAGATATATAGACAAACAAATAGATAGATAGATAGATAGATAGATAGATCGATCGATAGATAGATAGATAGATAGATAGATAGATATACGAGCGTAGACTTATATGGCAGAGAAAAACCAAGGGACGGATCGATAGTTATGCGCCCATCTTTGCTGCCGATAAAATAACCCCCTTTAAGTGATAAGAAACATGGCCGCCGTTTATCAATAGGGGTCTTTTTGAAGAAGTGACACGCACACGAATCTCTGACCAGGCAAACAGACAAACAACCCTTCCTCATTTCTTGAACTTTCAAAGGGTCATAAAAAAAAATGGCAGCTTTCCAGAGTTCCCTCCCTTTGAATCGACAAAGCCGGAAGTATCGTCGCTCCAGAGTTAACTCGGCGTTGACAGTTACAAGAGACGTTGTGTAGCCGCACATCAAAAAGACAAAAACGAGATAGCTTGTTTTCCCAAGGGGGTTGAAAAATGGAAAACTTATTTACATGAAATAAACGGATACATACCGGAAGGAATTTCATACGCAAAGCCTGACGGGAAATTAAATGTACCGAACGAACCGTTTTCAAGTAGAGGTTACAGCAAATGTACTTACCTGAAAGAAGAAAAAAGAGAGAAAGATAAAAATTAATATGCATTTACATACATATGTATGAGATCTACAGAACGTTTCATTCAATAAAACAATAATATAATATATATATATATATATATATATATATATATATACATATATATATGTGTGTGTGTGTATATATATATATATTGTTATAGTTATAACAATATATATATTGTTATTTATATTTTTATATATATATATATATATATATATATATATATATATATATATAATACAAAGTGCTCAATACAAAGTAGAACAAATTTATTAAAGTAATGGATACAATAGAAACCTACTCGAGTTTCACCAAAAGGATCTTCAGGGTTAAATCTACTGAATTAATCGAGGTCCGATTAATTGCAGCCAATTACACGTGTTTTCATTGAATAAGAAATTTCTTATTCAAGTGGATTTAGCCCTCGATTAATTCAGTGGATTTAACCCTGAAGATCCTTATGGTGAAACTCGAGTAGGTTTCTTTTGTACCCATTTCTTTAATAATATATATATAACCGCACAATTTCGGAAGAAAAATAACGCCTAAACAACGCCAATCCTTTAACATTATTTTTTTTCTCGCATTTTTTTTCATTTTACATATTTCACAGTTATAGTTGTCATATAATAACTAGATAAAGGGTGAAGGTTATCCGAAATATTGGAAAAAATAAGGCGAACCAAGGACAAGTCTACTTCTTATATATATTTTTTTCCTTGTTTTTGTTCTTTTTTCCAATGCTTAAAAAACCAAACAAAACGTTCACAAGAACATAACATATATACATATATACATATATATATATATATATATATATATATATATATAACACGTAACTCCGAAACCTCTGAAGATGGGATTTCATCCCGAAAATTTAGGAAACAGGTAAATAAACATCAATTTCATCACATATTGTTCTTCCATTGCATTGTCAATAGCCTTCTAATTTCTATTTTCTTTTCTTAAACACATACATGCAATGCTGCAAGCAAACTATAAAACCCCTATATATATATATATATATATATATATATATATATATATATATATATATAACAGAGCTTAATCAACTGCACTGTCTGCTGGGGCGTTAAAATGCTCTGACTGCACCTCTGCAGAGTGGCAAAACTCCCCCTAATGGGGCCGCTTGCTGGCCGTTGGTGGGGACCCGTGATGCTTAAGGATGGAGTCTTGGTGGATGACCAGTCCATGACCTGCAACACTCCACTTAGACCCTTACTAGACGGGAGGTCGAAGAGGCCCCTCCGATCAGTCGGCTGGTCACGTCAAGCCCTAGCACCTATATGATTGCCCCAACCCTATTGCCCTTATGGCAAGCCCCAACCCCTTTTATCATATGGGTGCTAGAATGCCGTGGCTGAGGGTCTACATATCCTGGGAATGACATTAAACTCTATCAGATGGTGAAGTTCCATTTTTGTAGATTTGGGGAATGTGGAGCACCCCTTTATCACCATTGCTCCCTGGTCCACTCTGACCTGGAGTGGTAGTACCTGTTAGGTTCCCATCTATGGGTTAAATAGAAAAATGTATTTATAAAAAAATTGTGTATCCATTAAGAATTAATTTGTTTCAAAACTTTATCAATATTATGTAGTTTAACGTCATACCCAGGACTCTAAGACCCTCACGCAGCGCCTTTTAGCACATATATGATAAAAGAGTTCGCGTTTTGCCAATAGTCCACATATTGAACACTCTAGGACAAAAAACTAGGCGTAAATTTTTACGTTAACTACTTGAATACAATTTGACTTACAGTAACAATATCCTTTGTAGGAACGAGGTGAATTTGTATAAATATTACAGTCAAGCAATTTTTCAACCATTTTCCATTGTAAATTTTAAAAACATTCAGTAGAATAAGCTCGAATTTGTCACATGCAGTATGTTAATATTTTTGAGACCAATTGAGGGTATCCTGTTACTGAAAGAGTTAATATAATAAAGAACAAAGTTTTGGATTCAGAGTTCAAAAGTTTGTCAAAAAAAGTGTCAGATGTAGTTCAACAAAATGTGTGATACCCAGTGTAATGGTTTATTATTTCCAATTATATATACATTTTTTGAAAAAGCTTCCATAAAATAAGCAAAAAATTGTTAGATGCTGTATTCTTACAGCTTTTGAGAAAAATCGAGGGTATACCGTAGTCAAAAAAGTTGACGTGATATAGAAAAACTGGGGTCATTTTTGGATTCAAAGTGGACAATATGTGGACAATAGGGTTGGGATAATCATATAGATGCTAGGACTTTATCGGCATTAAATGACCAACTGAGGTTGATATGCCGTAAAACAAAACAAATAAACCAAACCACTTAATCAACCGCAGTTACTGTAAGCATCCTGAGTTCTTCGATTTTCAAAATGACTTGATTTGGCATTAAGTGACCCGAATAGGGTTGATATACCGTTAAATAAACCAACCTAAAACCTAACTTCATTTGTATTGAGTCTGGATTTGTTTGTTTTTTTGCATAAATCTTATTTCGCATTCTGAATAAATTTACAGTTTTGTATGTTCTGGTATTAAAAAAAAATCTTTTCTAATTTCAGCCCACAAGAGAAAGAAAAAAAATAAAAGAAAAAGAAAGAAAGCCTCAGATTTTGACAACTGATTTCCGACTGTAAGTCACTTCCGCTAGAGCAGTGAAGGTCATCTCAGACTTCCATCATCATAAATTAGAAGAATTTTGATGAAATAAAAAAAAAAAAGCAAAGATATATATATATATATATATATATATATATATATATATATATATATATATATAAAGAAAAGTTAGCCTAAGTAGACATTTTCATTTTTAAAACTAAGATTTGCATAGTTTGAAACGAGGCTAGAAATAAATGGCGCCAAACGAAATAAAATTCGGCTCATAAAAAAAAACTGGCTTCATTTAAACATTTCGTAAATCATTATAGCTGGAGATGCTCATCACTAAAAAGGATACGTCTACACGAGTTCAAATCCTGAACGAAGCTGTTTCCATTCTGTTACAATCTTATGGTCCATCCTGTAGGCTCTAAGCAAGAGCGCTTCTCCAGTGGAACTGGATCCTTGGTAATCCCTTGGTCCCTTCGTCAATGGTCGTAACTTCCTCCTCAATGATTGCAAGTAGAGCTATGGCAAATATCAGTGTTTAAGTAGTGTATCAGCCACGCATTATGGCTATTGATTGGCCGGGGAATAAACCACGTGATCTCGGCTAGTCTATGAATTCCTCATAGCGATAATACCTCAGGGAAAGGTATGTGTTACGATTCGTGTTGCTATTTTATGGCTTTAGCTAGAAACAGTTTTACAGTGGAGATCCTGTATGGCATAAAGTTTGATACTTTCTTGAAGTACAAAGATGTAGTATCAGTTTTAATCCATGTCAGCTTATCCGTGTTAAAGTGTTTATCCTGTCTTGCAGGGTCATATAGCTGTACAATCCTTTGTTCACACAAGACTAACACACTCCTATATACTCAAACAAGAACAACAACCACAGTGTGAAACACGTTAAAAACCTTTGACCGTTAAACACTTATTAATGGAATGCAGGTTTTTTTTCTCACATCAGAAACCGTTATTTTAAAGCAAACAATATGAAAGATCTATTTGAAAATGTTAACATTGGGGATATTTTGTCCTTTTTGAGGGAAATAAAATTATACCATAGAATATAGACATGGACCTAATCAATATCATACAACATGATCCCCAATGATGCTAACACATTGTTAAAACCAATTACTAAAAAAGTATAAAAATAAATACACACCATATATTACTTTCTAACCGTTAGGCATAACATAACCTCACACAGGTTGATATGCTGTTAAAATCAACCAATACTCCACTTTGGCCTTTTCTTAGGCTAGACGGGCGGTTAGAGAGGCACCCTCCGATCAATCGGTTGGTCATATCAAGCCCTAGCACCTATATGATTTTCTCAACCCTATGGCTCCATGGCAAGCTCCAATCCTTTTTATCACATGGGTGCTAGAATGCAGTGGCTGAGGGTCTACATGTCATGGGAATGACGTTAAACTCTATCTGATGTTGAGGTTCCAGTTATGGAGGTCTGGGGAATGTGGAGCACCCCTTCATCACCATTTCTCCCTGATCCACTCTGACCCGGAGTGGTAGTACCTGTTAGGGTCCCATCTATGGGTTAAATAGTAAAAATTGTTGTAAACAAAACTGATTATCTATTAAGAATGAATACATTTCAAAACTTTGTCGGCAGTAAATGACCCATTGAAGTTGATATGCCGTAAAACAAAACAACCAAACGTATGGGGTACCCAGTAATGAACGTAACACAGCGTTGAAACGTCATCTGTCCAGTCCGAAAAGAGAGCGAAACGTAACACATATTAGGGATTCGTCTGTAAGACGAGCTCGTCCACCATTACACACACAAAAAAAAGTGTTGCCCAAAGAGAACGAGCCCTGGGGAGTGTTGAATATCCCTTCATTACCATTAATCCCGAGTTCCTCCTATTATTTTTCTAATGAATTTTTCTAATAATATCATTTCTATTGCATTTTTATAGTTAAATCATCCCCAATACATTTTTATAGTAAAATCATTTCCATTGCATTTTTATAGTTAAATCATCCCCAATACATTTTTATAGTAAAATCATTTCCATTGTATTTTTATAGTTAAATCATCCCCAATACATTTTATAGTAAAATCATTTCCAATGAATTTTTATATTAACTATCATTTCATATGCATTTTTCCCCTGTTGCATACCCTCTTCATTACTTCTTTACTTCTATATCTTGGACATCTTGTCTTGGTCTGGAATCTTCTAAGGTCTGGACTTTCTTGGGGACTTCGGGTCTGGTCTTCTATTGGGGATTTCTCTTTATCAGAAGCCCTGTGTCATTGTTAGTTTTTAGATAATAAACACAAGACTCCGATTTACTTGATCTTATTTTATTTTTAAATCCCCAACCAGACAATCTGCGCAGATGAGAACGGCGGCGCGTATACGCGACTTACAGCCTACGAGCTCAGCTCCTACCTTCTAATTGACTGAAACTTACTATCTAAACCGGAAGAGGGGGTCCTCTCTACCGGTTCTCACGGCTATCCCCGGGAGATAGGATTAGGACTGAGGTCAAGCTTATCACTCAATCTTCAAGGCCGTCAGCTGCACTTAAAACGCCATCTTGTTTTCTACACTATTGCACATAAATATTAGGTATCTAATAATTATGTAACATCCCTGGTATGACATTAAACTGCATCTAATTGGGAAATTCCAATTTTGGAGCTATGGGTAGTGTGGAGTACTCCTTCATTACCATTACTCCCAAGTCCACCTTGACCCGGGGTGGTAGTACCTGTTAGGGTCCTATTTATGGATTAAATAGGAAAAATTAGTTTTGAATAATGTGTTTAAAAGAAAAAAGTCGTTAGTGTGGCCTAAAGTCGGTATCAGCCAGATTGCGAGGAAGTCTATCCCCTTTACACAAGTGCTAGACCAAGGAGATTGTTTTTTTTAACTTCGGAGGTTGAATGCTACACCTACCATCAGCTTCTCACTTTACCACACAGATCCTTCTGTTACTCATATGCTGAGAAAGAGGAGCCGTGTGATTGTCAGTGCACAAAGCAGGCCAATTAAAAGTTGTTCAAAGTTATCGCGTTTTCACAAGTGCTAGACCCAGGAAATTGTTTTTTTTAACTTCAGAGGTTGAATGCTACACCTACCATCAGCTTCTCACTTTACCACACAGACCCTTGTGTTACTCATATGATTGTCAGTGCACAAAGCAGGCCAATTAAAAGTTGTTCAAAGTTATCCCATTTTCACAGGTGCTAGACCACGGAGATTGTTTTTTTTAACTTCTGAGGTGGAGTGCTACACCTACCATCAGCTTCTCACTTTACCACACAGATCCTTCTGTTACTCATATGCTGAGAAAGAGGAGCCGTGTGATTGTCAGTGCACAAAGCAGGCCAATTAAAAGTTGTTCAAAGTTATGTTAGAATAAATCTATTCACAGAGTGGCGAGGTGTTGGTCGAAAAACAACATGGCCACCCACCGGTGTGTGCATATTTTAATGCTAGCGTCTCGATTCATTCAGTGCGGTCGCCGATCGCTTTTGTGAAAGCCAGGTTGGTGCGAACTGGGGGATCGATGTTTCTGAACATTAAGGCCCTTGAGCAATTTTTTCCTACTTTATACCTGCTGTGCTTGATCTATGACGCTATGCGCACAATTAGTTGGGTGTGCATACAGGGTGTCCGTAAAAAATAAAAAAAAAAAAAGAAAAAAAAGAAATTGGATAATAACTTGATCAGCCCGCCATTTTTTTAACGACTTTTTCTACGAAAAAAATATGTACGATTGAACAGCTGAAAAATTTTACAAGCATCGGAATTGAAGCGGAAATGCGTAAACATACTATTTCTTAATTTTTTTTTTTTGGTATGGTTTGGTTTGGTTTCTCTATTTTAATGACACTAGAAAATATATGCACCCTCCGGGTGCAAGTATTTAAGTTTTGTTAAAAATAGAACAACTTTGAAACTCTTCCATCATTTTCCATTACTCCCCTCTTTCATTGGTAAATTTTCCTAATTTAACTATTTAGTTAAAATAGGAAGTAAAGAATAAATTTACAGTTATTTCTTCTTGTTAATGGATTTCTTTTAAGATTTATCCCGAGATTTTTGCTCATATTCAATAAGATAAAACCAAACGATTAGAAATCAATAATACTAAGCATATATTTATTAAAATCAAATTTTTAATATCAATATGCAAATTAGCCTTCCCATTCACACTGTAATCCGCTATTTTGTTGTATATATAAATACAATTGCATGTAATTTGCATGTAGATATGGTCAACAGTCTTAATGATATAAAACAATTTTATTAATAATTGAGGTTTAAATATGAATAAATCATGGAAAATTTGATGTAAATAACTAAAGGAATTGTGACTTGTATAGTAATATAGTTTCGGTTACAGACAGACTAACCCACAATCTCCATTATAATAAGAAGATATCAACCTTCGTGGGTTATTTAATGTCAAAGACATTATTTACTTAGGATTAAGGGCCGGGTTAGCTCAGTCAGTAGAGCGTTCGGCTAGAAACCACAAGGTTCCTTGTTCGATAACGGCCCTCGCTAACCCAGCGTATGAGTAATATCTATCCCCTTTTCGCTAGCACTGGAATAAAGAGATTGTCTTTGCATCTGAGGTGGAGCGCCACACCTACCATCAGCAATTCACCATACCGCACATAGCCCTGTGCTACTCATACGTTGAGTTGGCGAGGGCCGGTATCCAAACAGAAACCTTGCGATTTCCTTGGCAAATGCTCTAACGACTGAGCTAAAACAGCCCTGTCTGATCAAAATTGCGATAGTGATAAACTTTGATGGCTCGATCGACGGCATTGATCGATGGATTGAGCAAAGAAGACTGATACAGAAATCAAATAGGATTGATCAACGGGATTGTCTAATGAGAGAGAGAGAGAGAGAGAGAGAGAGAGAGAGAGAGAGAGAGAGGGGGGGGAGCATTGATTAATTACAGCTCGTCGTTTAGTGTCGAATTTTCGGTCACTGACATGCGGGAGACTAAAAACGAATAAAAATGAAAGAGGGGGTAAGTCGCGTATCATAAGGGCCGGGTTAGCTCAGTCGGTAGAGCGTTCGGCTAGAAACCACAAGGTTCCTAGTTCGATACCGGTCCTCAGCAACTCAGCACATGGATCTGTGCGGTAAAATGAGGAGCTGATGGGAGGTGTGGCGCTCCACCTCAGACGCTAAAACAATCTCGTTGATCTAGCGCTAGTGAAAAGGGGATACCCTCCCTCGCTGATTGGCTGATGGCTGATACTGACTTTAGGCCACCCCGACGACTTTACTTTACTTCAAGTCGCGTATCTGCTGTTGTGAGGACCATATTACCTTTAGGTACCCATTTTTGATCTCGATTAAGAAAGGACATGTTTTTCATTTACACTGTCAATATGCGGTTGTTTGTTAGGGGTTAGGGTTAGGGGTTAGTTTTATAATTTAAAAAAGAAATCTAAAAATCGTCTGTTAAAACAACCGGATATTGACGGTGTAAATGAAAAACATGTCCTTTCTTAATCGAGATCAAAAAGGGGTGCCTAAAGGTAATATGGTCCTTTGTGACGTCGGAAAGGGGAGTGATTGATCAGGGCTTTAAGCCCGGACGAAAGAGTTCAGGACTTTGAATTGTAGTTTTCAAGACAAGGGTGTTTCTGCTAGAGAGCTCATATTTTCATAGTTGCGTATCTGATTTAGTCGCGTCGGAGCGGGGATTAGTGGATCAGGGGTTCAAGCCGGGTCAAAATCAGATCAGGACTTTGAATACTTGTTTTTTTTTTTTTAAGACAAATGTGCTCATATTTGGTCGGCTGCTCTCTAAAGATGTTCTTGAGCCAAACTTAGTTATTTTTTTTTTCCAACGAATACCCTGGTCGGGTATTGTGGAGTACACGGTTAGCAAGTTCGTTTTACCTGTCTGATCGTTAATTCGATGAATTCGATTTGACGAGGCGTACCACGAAGATAAAATGTCCTATCTAAAGTAAGCCAAGCTTCGTAAACAACTATGAACTATAATTAACCACACACACACACTCTCTCTCTCTCTCTCTCTCTCTATATATATATATATATATATAATGTTGTTCTGGTTCCAACGGGAATAAATTCAATATTTTATAAAAAAGAAGGACCGCAAAATGTATTATGTTTTTAGAAAAAAATTTGATTTTTTTTTTGAAAAATTTTTTGGAAATTTTTTAAATTTCTTTTTATCTTACATATGCAACACGTGTTTCAGATCTTCTAGTATCTTCTTCATAAATAGGAAAGGTATTAATCTAATTCTCCCTCCAGCTATGGGTAAATATCAGGGCAGAATGGGCTCTTTAGCCATGGCTAGGTAACCAGTCTAGGAGAAGGAAAACTCTGAATTCAAACCTGTTAAACTTGACCTTGTGTCGCATCCTGCTCGTGCGGAGAGGTTTGATAAATATATATATAAACTAGTTGAAGAACTTTGACTAATACCATTGAATTCATTATCTACGTTTCATTCTCTTTCTCCTTCTTATTTCTCCTTCATATTTTAAGAAGTAATACTCGCCAGATTGCGTATTGGGCACACCCACATTACCCATTCGAACCTGTTAAAAGGGGAGGATGCCCCAGTGTGCCCAACATGCAAAGTACAACTTACAACCAAACATATCCTTCTAAATTGTAACAACCTTAAACATATTACTATCAAGCAAGAAACCTGAGGGACATCTTTAAGAATACAAACCCTGAAAATTTTTTTAATTTTCTAAAAAAAAAAAAACCAACCTTTTCAACAAGATATAACAGAACATAACCGAATATCTCTATGAAACCACTACTTTAAAGACTTGAAATCCAAAATAAACTTTTCTGGCATTAAATGACCCACAGAGGTTGATATGCTGTTAAATAAAACATAACCGAATATCTCCATAGAACCACTACTTTAAAGACTTGAAATCCAAAATAAACTTTTCTGGCATTAAATGATCCACAGAGGTTGATATGCCGTTAAACAAAACATAACCGAATATCTCCATAGAACCACTACTTTAAAGACTGAAATACAAAATAAACTTTTTATGGCATTAAATGACCCACAGAGATTGATATGCCGTAAAACAAAACTCAACCCCCATAAAACCACTACTTTAAAGACTGAAATCCAAAATAACATTTTTCTGGCATTAAATGACCCACAGAGGTTGATATGCCGTTAAACAAAACTCAACCCCCATAAAACCACTACTTTAAAGACTGAAATCCAAAATAACCTTCTCTGGCATTAAATGACCCACAGAGGTTGATATGCCGTTAAACAAAACTCAAACTCCTTCATATTTCATTCTTCTCAAATTCTCTTTCACTTTCTTTCTTTTTATAATTCCCTTTTTTTATATTTGTAGTGCTGTTGTTACTGTTGTCATATTCCTGTCTTGCTTTCTCGTTCATTTCCGAATTTCCTCCCCCCCCTTCTTCCTCAGACATGTTTCCTCCTACACCTACTCCTCCTACCCCAAATCCACCTTCTTTCATCTTTTTTTTTTCTCCTTCTTCTTTAACCTTTGATTGTCAAATGGCGAACGTTCATATTTTCGATAATTATGCAGGAAGCAGATCCTCAAGACAAAATATATCTATTTGCTATTTCCCCGAAAATCCAAAAATAACTTTCCTCTAGTGACTAATAATGATTCAATTGAAATATATTTCGGATATTTCAACATGGAAATGTTTTAATGCGCCCGGCGTATAACATTCGGAAAGGTCATCTAGTAGTTAGAACGTTTTCAACACTCCGAGGATTACGGTTCACAACAACGAAGTAGAATACTTAGACGGGTCCTGGATATACATTATTATTATTATTATTATTATTATTATTATTATTATTATTAGCAAAAAAAAATAACAAAAAAACACCCTCTGGGTGGTGTAAAAATTAATTTTTGAAAGACATTGCCTGAGAGGGTGGGAGTTAAAAATTCAATGTCAGAGGGTTTGTATCATAAGTAAGCAAAATCCTCATATTTATTAAAGGAGTAAAAAAAACCCAAAAAAAACCCAAAAAAACAATTTGAAATTAGAACTGAGCCCCGTCCCTCTCAAATAAAATGTTGCGTGCATGTAATAATCAAACAATTATTTTGAATATTTTCCACATCAATTTTACACAAAATCGTAGGTATTTATTTATTTGTAAACTTTTTAGTTAACTTCTTGTTACTGTAAAAAAAAAAAGGAACGAGAGTAAAAAACAATTTTTAAAATTGCTTACTCAAATTTTGGGTGTATATAGCATAAGAATATTGTGACGTAAGCTGTGATTGTGATTCTGGTTTATGTATATGCCATTTTGTTGTATGGTCAAAATTTAATTTTTTGCATAATTCCCAGTGGATCACCTTTCCAACCCAGTCGTGCCTGGTTTTGTACTCCCGATGTGCTAGTTTGCTACATTCGCATAGTACATGGTTTACAGACTCATCTCAGTCTACTATTTATTTTTAAAATAAAAATACCACTCTGATGAAGGTCGGCAAAAATAAAAAAATACCGCTCTGATGAAGGTCGGCAAAATCTCTCTGTGTACGGAACATTTTACGCATTTTTCCTATTATTAATATCATCATCATTTCAACTCCATCTGATTATTTTAATAATAATGATAACGTAAATCCGTATACATTTTGATAAACAGACCGAAACACATGTGTAAGTGATATCGATTAAAAGTGATATCGATAAAATTCATTTTAGTAAAGTATATTATATATATATATATATTATATATATATATATATATATATATATATATATATATATATTAAAGATGTGTGTCTCTGGGTTGATATCTACCCCATGACTGTGTCGGTTAGAGCAACTATTTACGAAGGCCGTGATAGACTGAACAGAGAGGATTTTCTTTATCATAATAAAGTGCGACAGTTCTCACTGTGAATAGATTGAAGAACAGCTCTGGCGAATTGACAAAAGTTTATATCAGGATAACTTATGTAAGGCAAGTCCGATTCTGGCCCAAATATAGATCTGTGTCTCTAGTCTAAGTCCTCTGTCATGGCGGTCTTCATCCGCCAATGAGAACGCGCCTGTCTCCAGTGCATCTGGCTGATCTGTGAGGAGGGCCGGTTTTTCCCGCCTAAAAATAAAATACTACGTTTTATGTCTTGAGCGTAACCGCCATTGCTCTTTGTTTTTATCTCTTTCTTATTTGTTTTTGCACTCTCGTTCTTCTTCTTCTTCTTCTTCTTCTTCTTCTTCCTTATTTCTTTCTTCTTCTTCTTCTTCTTCTTCTTCTTCTTCTTCCTTATTTCTTCTTCTTCTTTTCTTCTTCTTCTTCCTTATTCTTCTTCTTCTTCTTCTTTCTTCTTCTTCCTTATTCTTCTTCTTCTTCTTCTTTCCCACCTGCCGTAGCCGGTGTTTCACTGTGGGCTGAGTGACAGCAAGTCTCCTCAGGTCTCCAGGACTCTTCTGAGCATTCCAGCCGATCTCAAGAATGCTGTAGTCTGGATGGTCTCTATTCTGCCTCTGATTTCCAATTCATCCATACTTTTTTCCAAACCCCTGGGGATCGTTCCAAGGGCCCCAATTACAATTGGTATGACTGAATGCAAAGGTTTCCTTCTCCTAGACTGGTTACCTGGCTATGGTAAATGAGCCAGTCTGCCCTGCTATTTACCCATAGCTGGAGGGAGAATTTGATTCATACCTTTCTCAAGGGTATTAGCGTCATGTGAAATGCAAACGACTTCTTCCAGGAATTGAACTCGGGTCGACAAGTCCATTTCCTACGACTCTAACCATTACACCATGCATATCTCTTCATGTATATACCCGATTCAGTAAGTGTGTATACAACAGTTTACAGTATTGACAGTTGCCTGTTTGGTCACCCACATATATATTTACCAACCCCTCCGCACGAGCAGTATGTGACACAAGGTCAATTTTTTAAGCGGAGTTCAACAGGCTTGAATTCAGAGTTTTCCTTCTCCTAGACCGGTTGCCTAACCAAGGTTAAATATCCCAGTCTGTGCTACTATTTATCCATAGCTGGAGGGAAAGTGGGATTCATACCTTTCCCAAGGGTATTAGCGCTAAGTTAAATTCAGTTACTACATCCAGAATTTGAACTCGGGGCGACGAGTCCATTTCTTTTGACTTTAACCATTACACCACGCGCTTCCACGTTTGGTCACCCATATAAGTATTTAACAGCCTAGTTGCTGCTTAACTTCGATGATCTGTATTTAAGTCAATCCACAATCTCAGTTTTTACAGCAAACTTTCTCCAGTTCTTTACGATAACTCGATGAGTTTCAAAACCTCACGGACAGCAAATCCAGGACTGCAACCACTTAGCTACACCAGAATATTTTCTTTTTACATAACCGCCGGTTGATCAACGTGATTTGCTGGCTTGACCTCATCTACGTTACTTCCGGAACAGGTCACCAGATGACACTTACTAGTTCAGACAAGGTTAACGGATTGTAGACGATGATTATTGAGGTTTATGACGGGCGATGCCGACTAGCAGGGTGAGGTGAAGGAGAGAGAGAGAGAGAGAGAGAGAGAGAGAGAGAGAGAGAGAGAGAGAGAGAGAGAGAGGGGGGGCACGGACACGGACAGAAGTTTGAGAGGTAGGGCGAGGCGGGGCTTGGCGGATTCAATCACGAGAATTGACTGCGCTCTTCAAGCAGAATAAATAAAAAAAACTACAAAAAAACAAAAACAAAACAAAAAAAAAAAAAAAAAACCCAACTCAGACATCATCTGACCCTAACTTGGCGTGGCATAAAAATAATGAGACCTTTTCTTCGCTTTCTATAAGGTACTGCTCGTAAGGGGGACTATAAAATGTACCGCTCATAAATATTTGAACGAGCATAACTCTTATTTTTTATTGCTGGATGTTACGGCATCCATTAGGGAATATTTAGTAGTACGGCGGAGGTTCAGGGTGGAGAGTACCAAATGAGCTTGCCCGTTTTTTTTGGAGACTCTTCAAAATTGCGAGTTCACCGTTTCAATCTCCTTCACCGTTTCTCAACAAGATTTTAGAAGTATACGAAAAAAAATGTTTGTGCCTTAATGACCATAAAATTGTGTGTCTTGTTTTGCTGATTGTGTAACGGAGAACGAAAATGAGCAAGACTTTGTCTTGCCTGCCGGGATCGAGCCCGCGTCCGCCGGCATGCAAAAACAAATGCAATCTAGCTACTGGACGGATGCGAGGTTCGACATGTGCACGGATGTTTGGTTTTTGTGTGTACTTAAAATAACCAAAGCGAGTGAGGACGACGGTGTTCTTTTAGAAGAGAAGATTGAAAGCTGAGGACTGAGATTATTTGAAATTTTCCTTACAGTTGGGAGGGAATTAGAGTAATATAACTTTGTTTTTGTTTTTTTGTCCCCCTTTCGAAAGAGATTGCAATAAAAGAATTTGTTCTTTTTGACACAGACGGATGTCCATACTTTTCGATTCGTTGTTACATAATCTATGCGGTTGCATAAGATTATTGTCAATCCCCTGTAATTGTGAGGGGATGACCCTTTTCATATCATGGCCGGGTCCTTCCATGGAAAATTACAGAAGCCCGCCAAATGTGGGAAGTCACGTGGGACGTTTTTCAGAGTCCCCAGTTTTGCAGTTGGACGTCAGGCAGAGCGGTCGGCCATTTTATGCTCTGTCTGAACTGGAACTCGCGCGCGCTATGTTAGTTAACAGATGTCTGGGTTGGGGATTGAAAATAAAGTAACATCAAAATAAATCGAAGTCTTGTGTTTATTATCTAAAAACTAACAATGACACAGGGCTTCTGATAGAGAGAAATCCCTAACAGAAAACCAGACCTGAAATCCCCAAGTCAACTCCAGACGCTAGACCAGACCAAGTCAAGATGAAGAAATACCAAAGACGATCAGAAGCATACTAAGACGGCCAGCAGAAGAATAGATGTCCATGTAAGTGAAGAAGAAGAGGTATGCAACATTATAATTATTTAGTGCCACTGAAGAAGGCGCTATGTAACATCGTGAGATACTTTTAAAATGTCAAGATGATCTACCTGTTGGTTGGTTGGTTGGTTGGGTTTTACGACATGTCAACCCTTGTTGGGTTATTTTATGCTGAAGCTGTTTTGTTTTATTCATCCTTGATGGATATTCAAATTTTTAAAGTCAATTTTTTTAACACAATTTTAAAACACATTTTTTTTATTGAACCCATAGATGGGACCCTAACAGGTATTACCACTCCGAATCAGACTGGTGATAGAGGGATACTCAATACACCCCAGAGTTCCAAAATTGAAACTTCACTATTAGATGCAATTTAACGTCATACCTGCGACAGGATCTACTTGTATCAAAAAAATATTTAATATATTTATATTAGGTTGTTACAAAAATAATGGCCGATTGAAGTGCTCTGTTTTGAAATGTTATTTTAACATCGAATTTGTTGTTTATTTCAGGTGAATTTTTGCATATATAATAATTAATGTGTGCTCAAAAATAAAGTTTAATTTATTTTCAGATAGAAAGTATTTTTGAAAAATAGGGGCCTTCAAAGATGAACATGCCTCAACATGACCTTCGCCTTCTTACGTTGCATGAGTTCAAAGCCTCCGAAACACACACACACACATATATATTTATTTATTTTATATATTTTTTTATTTATGTGGAGAGTACCTTTTATATCTCATAATAAATAAAAATGTCAGTTTGTAACAATTTTTCAACCTTATTCCAAAAGGTCGTAGCCCAACATATCATACCATTTTGTAATCAGACCGAGTACCTGAGCAAATTAAAAACATTCTGGACCAAAACCGGAGCAATCGAATAAATTTTTTTATAACTTGGAAACGAATTTGAGAATAATCGAACTCAATCGCGAAAACCAGTCATACATAAAATAAAGATAATTGTTCGTACAGAAAATAAGGACCTAGGAAAATAAAAGTATCTTTAAATCAAGTGGTAGCACTTTGCACACACAAATATATATATATATATATCTTATATTATATATATATATATCATATCATACATTACATATATTATGTATCATATATATATTATATATATATATATATATATATATATATATATATATATACTAGCAAATATATGCACCCTCCGGGTGCAAGTATTTAAGTTTTGATATAATAAAATATCATATTAAATTAGAAAGGCTAATGAAACTGACTAAGAATGCAGATAAAAAGATCTGCAACAGAGGGGGTATAATCGAAAAATAGAACAACTTTGAAACTAACTATTCCATCATTTTCCATTACTCCCCTCTTTCATTAGTAAATTTTCCTAATTTAACTATTTAGTTAAAATAGGAAGTAAAGGATAATATTACAGTTATTTCTTCTTGTAAATTTCTTTTAAGATTTATCCACGAGATTTTTGTTTATATTTCTTAAGATAAAACCAAACAATTAGAAATCATAATACCAAGCACATATTTATTAAAATAACATTTTAAATATCAATATGCAAATTAGCCTTCTCGTTCAAACTGTAAACCGCTATTTTGTTGTATATAAATACAATTGCATTTATTACGTATATGGTCAACAGTATTAATAATGTTTTTATTAATAACTGAAGCTTTAAAAGATTGAAATTATGGAGAATTTGACGTAAATAATTAAGGAATTGTGACTTGAGTAATAATATAGTTTCGGTTACAGACAGAAAAACACACAATCTCCATTATAATAAGATATATATATATATAAGTCGTGGGGGTGGCCTAAAGTCGGTATCAAGCCAGAGAGCGAGGAGATATATCCCCTTTTTACTAGCGCTAGACAAGGGCCCTTCGAAGTAGCTAGCATAATTGCCGCCTAATAGGGGGCTTTAAAGCTAGTATACAATACATGTACACGTACCTTACACCCCTACATGAACTCTTCTTATTGTGCCAATACAACTGAATACATTTATGGCCACTGTGTTACTCCGATGATTTGCGCTGAATGGAGTTCGCCAACAGTGTTGCCATGGTCCGGATAGTAACTGCTGGTAGCCAGCCTCGAGCAGCCTCCCAAATGATCATCCGTCATGGCGGAACCGTACTTAGGACTTAATAATCTTCATAGGGGAAAAAGGCTGACTAGCATAAATAAACGTAGCCAAATAATGCAGTCAAGGAGGTAGACCCATTTTCTCGTGGTTGGAATAGAAGTGAGTGAATTCCTAAACTGGTCTTCAGCTGAATGTCAGATTGTAGTGTTAGATTTTTTTTATTGTTGTTGAATGGCGTGCAATCTAGCCGCAATTTACCTTTGAGATCGAGCGTTTGATCGCGATTGAGAAATATGGTGGCCCTGTTTTAGCACAATGTTTCTAATCCTCGAACTGAGCGACTAAAAGCCAAAAATATGTTTGTGGAAGTAATTATTAACAGTACTAATATATATATATATATATAATTATTATTATTATTATTATTATGCTAAAGCTGAGCAAATCAACTTTTGTCTCTTAAAGGTGTTTTGTTACTGCTTAGTCTAACGACACGAAAATTATACTAAATTATTCAATACTTTTTGGATTGAGTTATGTATGAAAGAAATTCCATTTTAATTGGTTCTAAGTAGTTGTAATTTGACCTGTCCCTTACTTTACATTCTGCCTATCACTTTCTCCCTCTCTATGTATCTCTTGATTACCTCCTCGTTGTATATGTTAGTTTCTCTGTAGAGTAGAATAGAGAGAGAGAGAGAGAGAGAGAGAGAGAGAGAGAGAATGAGAGAGAATGAGAGAGAGATGGGAGAATTTGAAATGTATTTGTATGTTAAATTTCATGAGCAGTAATCCGTAGCTTAAATTTGGTCAAACGTTCCACTTTCTTAGAAATCTTACAAAATGATTTTAATGTTTTTTTCTGGTGGTATTTATCTTTTTAAAATTCAATTCGCTTTGCAAACTCACTTTCCCCTAATCTCGATTATCTACCCAGAGCTCAATGGGTGACCCGACGGGTCACGTTTTGTTTAGTACACACACATATATATATAGGGATATGTGTGCACATAGGTTATTTCCCAATACTTATATTTATCCCTCGCTGTCATAATAATTTCGGCCATCAAAACGCCAGACCTTGCCATCCGAGCGCCCTCGCCCCCCCACTTCCGCCCCACGGGCCATCCTATCTCCGTAATTGATAACAATATCAGCCGACATGACACTGATGGGTCATGAGGCTGGCCAACTCTTGCAATCCAGCCTTTCCTTCTCTTAAAGTCTTACTTACAACCCCCCCACCCCTCCAAATCCATTTCTTAGAGTGGCGTGGGTGGGTGGTGTTAGGTTAGGAGGGTGTGGGGGTGGGTGTGGGGTGGTTTTGGAAATCAATTTCGGACCAGCATCCCAAAGTTTCGTTATCACCTTGCCGCTACAATTCCTCATCCAGGAAAGGATATAACAAAAGAATTGACATGTCACGTGATATCGATTCTCGAGTTTTATTGGTCAAAAAAAAAAAGAAAAAAAGAAAGATAAAAGGAAAAGAAATAAGATAAAAAAACGAAAAAAAAAAATAAAATAAAAAAGGTCAAAGGGTTTCTATGACGGTTGATAGTAAGAACTCATTTGAAAAAAAAAAAAAAAGAAAAGAAAAAGTTTCTGCCTCGGTTTTGATAAGAGCTAGACGATCCGCGAACCTGTTGGGTTCCTATTTGGAGCACGGTACGTGAGGACACTGGTAGTTATATTTAGTAAGGTTTATAATGGGAATTGAAAAAGGAGGAGAAAAAAAACAAGAAGGAAAAAGAAAAAAGAAAAGAAGGAAAAAGAGAAAAAAAATAAGTAAAAAGAAAAAGAAAGAAAAAGAAAAAAGAAAGGAAAAAGAAGAAGAAAGAAAAAGAAAAAAGAAAGGAAAAAGAAGAAAAAAGAAAAACAAAGAAAGAAAAAAGAAAAAGAAAAGAAAGAAAAAAGAAAAAGGAAAAAGGAAAAGGAAAAATAAAATAAAAAGAAAATAGAAAAAAGAAAAGAGGAAAAAGAAAAAAAACAAAAAAGGAAAACAAAGAAGAAAAAGTAGAAAGAAAAAAGAAAGAAAAAGAAAAAAAAACAAAGAAAGAAAAAGAAAAAAAAAAATGAAAAAAAGAAAAAACAGAAAAAAAACAAAGAAAGAAAAGAATAAGAAAAGAAGAAAGAAAGAAGAAAAAAAAAACAAAGAAAAAAGGAAAAGAAAAAAGAAAGAAAAAAAAAAAAAGAAAAGAAGAAAAAGAAAAGAAAAAAGAAAGAAATAAAAAAAGAAAAAAGACAAAAAGAAAAGAAATAAAAAAAGAAAAAAGAAAAAAAAAAAGAAAAAAAAAGAAAAGAAAAAGAAAATAGAAAGAAAAAAGAAAAGAAAAAAGAAAAGAAAAAAAGAAGAAAGAAAAAAGAAAAATAACAAAAAAAAACAAAGAAAGAAAGAAAGAAAAAAGAAAAGAAAAGAAGAAAAAAAGAAAAAAGGGAAAAAAAACAAAAAAAAAAAAAAGAAAAAAGAAAAAAAAAAGAAGAAAAGAAGAAAAGGAAAAAGAGCAAGAGGAAGCGGAAGCGGAAATGGAAAAATCAGATCTTTCTGAATTGGAGACTGGCCACTAGATGCAAATTTTAAAGATTTTTTTTTCTATTTCTAATTTTATTCCATTCTTTATTTCTTAATTTTATTTTTAGATTTATTTATTTTTTTTTTAGGGTGGCGGCGGGAGCAAGACCCAGGTGGATCAAATTTGTACGGATTAAAAATTCCGTTCCGACCTTAAAGTTGATTAAATAAGATTTTCAAGAATAATAAAAAAAACCCAACCAACAAAAAAAAAAAAAACACCCTCGGCCCTCCCCCCAAAAAAAACAAAACCCATTAATATCTCGGATCATCTGACCATTTCCATTAACGCCTACTCGAAACCATTCCATTCGCCAAGGAACTGTAGGTCTATTAATGAATCCTCTCCAAGAAACTAACAATCTCGTTTGGTATCTTCTTGTTTTCTCGTCTTTATTTTTAACCCATTCTTACCCGCCGTCCCCCCACATCTTTCAATATTTGCACTCGTTCCTCTTTAGTTCACAAAAACAAAAACAAAACAAAAAAAAAAAAAAAAGAAAGAGAAAGAAAAAGAAAAGGAAGAAGCAGCTTTTTTTTCTTTTTGTTTATTTTCTTATATATTCCATTAATTTTCCTCTTCCTGTCTTTGTCGAGTTCTACGGTTTAAGCGTTTTTTTTTTGTTTCTGCTTCGTTCGAAATAATTAGTAAACTTCACAGAGTCTGACCCACAATGGTAGATCATTCTCCAAGAGGATCGAACTGCTTATTTGATAAGTGATTTGTTCTTTCTTTCTTTCGTTTGTTTGTTCTAGATATTTCTTTCTTTCTTTCTTTTTTTTTCTGACCCATAATGGCTGAGAACTCTCCAAGTAGATCAAACTGTTTATATAAATGGTTCTCTCTCTCTTTCTTTCTTTCTTTCTTTCTTTTTGTTTGACCTAGCCCTTTCTTTCTTTCTTTCATTTATTTGATGTCGCTCTTTCTTTCTTTCTTTCATTGTTTCTTTTCTTTCTTTCTTTCTTCCTTTCGGCTTTTTTCTTTCTTTCATTCATTTGTTTGACGTAGATCTTTCTTTCTTTCTTTCTTTCTTTCGTTTGTTTCGGCTTCTCTTTTTCTTTCTTTTTCTTTCTTTTTTTTTATTTCAGCTTCTTTCTTTCTTTCGTTTGTTTCGGTTTTTTTCTTTCTTTCTTTCTTTCATTTGTTTGACGTAGCTCTTTCTTTCTTTCTTTCTTTCTTTTGTTTATTTCGGCTTCTTTCTCTTTCTTTCTCGTTTCTTTCTTTCTTTTATTTGTTTCGACTTCTTTATTTTTTTCTTTCTTCCTTTCCAGATAATTAGTAAATCTATCTATCTATCTATCTATAAAGTCATTAATTAGTCTAACTGGGTAAACTCTGGTCCCATCTGACTAAACTTCTACAAATTCTCACGCCTCTAATGGAGCTCTTTTCGGAAGGTGAAGTCGGGGTCATCAATCACTCATAACCCTAACGATTATGGAAATTCCCCACTTAACAAGAAGAAGAAGACGAAGAAGAAGACAATGGTTTATTTTCACACATTTCACAATATAAACAATGTCACATAAAACAAAACAAAAAAAAACGTAATGTTGGTTGTTGTAGTAATGTGTGGAGGATGATCACTAATTAGGACTGAGCCTATTATAGTAGTGACCACCTCAGTTGTTTTTTTTTTAAATTTTACATAGTTTGAAAGTTGATTATACGTTTACTTATACGTATTAACTCCCTCCAATTTTAAATCTAACAAACTCTGATTCAAAATATCTTACTACAGGAACGTACATAATTCATTGACTATCAATGAATTATGTAATATGACTAGAAAGCAGTTTAATTTCCCATAGTTTCTCCAGACAGCCAAAAACGATCTTCTGTCGCCTAAAACACCTATCACGGGACATAACTTGATCTCGCTAAGCCTATTTTAATTTGCTAAATGTTTCTGTGGAATTTTGCCGAAGTTTTACCGCGAAAATCGATCATGTGTTCATATCTACACTATCGTCCATAAATAAGTACACCCTTAACGTTGATTTTCTTCTCATCCAAAGCTACCAGGATTTTATCATTCCTACTGCAACCTTAAACAATCAAAACGGATATTATTAGGTATTATTGATTACAAAAATATGCAATTATTGAAACAGTAAAAAAATTAAATATAAAGAAAAATTAAGTATATTCAAAGTGTGTCGAAAAGTATCGAATTTTTTTGTACTTTTTGAAACATCTTGCATTCTGAAGAGAAATAACGTTCCATTCATTAATTTTTTTCTTCAGAATGCAAGGTGTGTCAAAAAGTACCAAATTTAAAGTTGTATTCACCAAGATGGAAATGAAGGAATGGGACGTTAATTCTTTTCAGAATACAATGTGTGACAAAAAGTAGAAAAAATCCCGATACTTTTTTGACACACCTTGTATTTTGAAAACAAATTAATGGCATAATATATATATATATATATATATATATATATATATAATCCAAAAGTCCAGAGAAGAAATTTTCCTTACGACATGCATCTGATGAGTCGGGAGAGTTAGACACTTTGTAAGTGTGTAATATACATTTTTTTCTTTCTTTTTCATTTCGTTTCTATTAGCTTCTTTTTTTTTCTCTTTCTTTCCCTTTCTTTCTTTCTTTCTTTCTTTTCAATCCCTTTTTTCTTTCTTCTTCATTTCTCTATTGGCTTTTCTTCTTTCTTTCTTCCCTTTTTTCTTTCTTCTTCTTTCTCTACTGCTTTTCTTCTTTTTTTTTCTTTCTTTTTAATTCCATTTTTCTTTTTTCTTTATTTCTCTATTGGCTTTTGTTTTTCATTCTTTCTCGCTTTCTCTCTTTCTTTCTTTCTTTGATTTTCTTTCTTAGTTCTTTTTAATTATTTCTTTCTTTTTTCTTAATTTCTGTATTGGCTTCTTTCTTTCTTTCTTTCTTTCTTTATTCTTTCTTTCTTTCTTTTTAATTCTTTTTATTTA
>CM042151.1:766584-774084 GCA_023376005.1 Doryteuthis pealeii
AGAAGAGATCCCAAATAATTCCAGCATTTGCAATTTGGGTTTCAAACTTTATTAAGATATTTCCATCGTTTTGGCTTTCGAAATCATCTCATCTCATTCATTCTTTCAGTGGCAGTTTTTTCCTCTTTCATTCTCATTTAATGAAATCTATCTACCTATCTTATATATAAACTGATTCTTTAGCCTATCTTTATCTATCTATCTATCTATCTATCTATATCTATCAATATATATCTCTCTCTATATCTATCAATATATATATATCTCTATTTATCATATATATATATATATCTATCTATCATATATATATATATCTATCTATCAATATATATATTAATTCTAATCTAATCATCAATCTATCAATAATATCTAATCTATCTATCATATCTATCTCTCTATCTATCAACAATATCTATCTCTCTATCTAGATCTATATCAGATATCTATCTATCATAATATTATCTATCTTATAATATCAATATCTATCTATCTATCAATTCTATCTATCTCTATCTATCAATTCAATATCTATCTCTCTATCTATCAATCATATCTATCAATCTTCAATCATATCTCTCTCTTCTATCTATCTATCAATCAATATCTATCTCTATCTATCTCTCTATCATTATCTATCAATCAATATCTATCTCCTATCTATCTCTCTAATCTATAATCATATCTATCTATCAATATCTATCTCTCTATCTATCAACATCTGTCTATCTACCTGACTGTTATATAACTGATTCCTTAGTCTATCTATCTATCCATCTATTTTCTCTCTCTCTCTCTCTTATATATATTATTATATTATATATATATATATATATATATATATATATATATATATATATTTATATATATATATATATTATATATACTTCTGATTCCTCTATATATCTATACTATATATATATATATATTATATAATACCTTCTGATTCCTCTATCTATCTATCTATACCTATATATATTTACCATATTCTATCTATCTATCTATATCCGTCTAACCATTGTTATTTCAGTCCTCTCTCTTTCTCCTGTCTTGTCTGTCTGTCTGTCTGTCTGTCTGTCTCTCTCTCCTCTCTATATAATATATATATATATATAAATATATTATATATGTGTGTGTGTGTGAGTGTGTGTGTGTGTGTAATTGTTTCCTCAGTCTCTTTCCTCTTTCTATCTCTGTTTGCTGTAGTATCTATCTATCTATCTATCCATCTCTCTTTATCTCAGTCTCTGTTTCTGTTTGCCCCTCTCTTACCATCTATCTATCTATCTATTCAATTTGTTCATAGCTATCTATCTATCTATCTCTCTCCCTCTCTCCACCTTCTCTATCTACTCTGTCTCTGTCTCCTTCGACTCTCTTCCCTCCCTCTCCCTATCTATCTATCTATCTATCTATCTATCTATCTCAGTTTGTTTCATAGCTATCTATCTCTCTCTCTCTCTCTCCCCTCTCTCATCTACTATGTCTCTGTCTCTTTCGACTCTCTTTCCCTCCTCTCCCTATCTATCTATCTATCTATCTCACGTTTGTTCATATCTATCTATCTATCTATCTCTCTCTCTCCCTCTCTCTATTTACCTATGTGTCTGTCTCCTTCGACTCTCTTCCCGTCCCTCTCCCTATTATCTATCTATTGTTTGTGTCATAGCTATCTATCTATCTATCTCTCTCCCTCTCTCTATCTACCTATGTCTCGTCTCCTTCGACTCTCTTCCCTCCTCTCCTGTCTATCTATCTATCTATCTATCTCAGTTTTGTTCATTGCTATCTATCTATCTATCTCTCTCTCTCCTCTCTCTATCTACCTATGTCTCTGTCTCCTTCGACTCTCTTCCCTCCTCTCCTATCTACTATCTATCTATCTCAGTTTGTTCATAGCTATCTATCTATCTATCTCTCTCCCTTTTCTCTATCTACCTATGTCTCTGTCTCCTTCGACTCTCTTCCCTCCCTCTCCTATCTATCTATCTATCTATCTATCTCAGTTTTGTTCATAGCTATCTATCTCTCTCTCTCTCCCTCTCTCTATTACCTATGTCTCTGTCTCCTTCGACTCTCTCTCCTCTCCCTATCTAATCTATCTATCTATCTATCTTCTATCTCAGTTTGTTCATAGCTATCTATCTATCTATCTATCTATCCCCTCTCTATCTACCTATGTCTCTGTCTCCTTCGACTCTCTCCTCCCTCTCCCTATCTATCTATCTATCTATCTCACTTTGCTTTCATAGCTATCTATCCTATCTCTTCTCTCCTCTCTCTACCTATGTCTCTGTCTCCTTCGACTCTCTCCCTCCCTCTCCCTATCTATCTATCTATCTATCTCAGTTTGTTCAAGCTATCTATCTATCTATCTCTCTCCCTTTCCTCTATCTACCTATGTCTCTGTCTCCTTAGACTCCTCTTCCCCTCTCCCTACTCTATCTATCTATCTCAGTTTGTTCATAGCTATCTATCTATCTATCTCAGTTTGTTCATAGCTATCTATCTATCTATCTATCTATCTCTCTCTCCCTATCTACCTATGTCTCTGTTCATAGCTATCTATCTATCTATATATCTCTCTCCCTCTCTCTATCTACCTCTGTCTCTGTCTCCTTAGACTCTCTTCCCTCCCTCTCTTCCCTATCTGTATATCTATCTGTTCATCTGTCAAGCTCGATGACGCTAATTTTGGCATAAGGACACTTTCATAAAGTACCCAGCGAAGAACGAACTAATCTGGTTATCGACGTGTACAGATTTTTCTTAATTCTCAGAAAATGAAAGATGGACGATAAAAAAACAAATACAAAAAATAAAAGAAAGAACAAAAACAAAACAAAAAACACAAAAAACTCAGTGGAGATAAAAATAATAAGAAGGGTTGCGAGATAAGAAAGAAAATCGACGAAAGAAAAATTCATCGAAGGAAAATAGTCAATAGAAAAATAAATTTAAAAAAAGTGTAAAGAACATTGAAGTAAAAAAAAAAAAAAGAAAGGAAGAAAGAAGGAAAGAGGAAAGAAAGAAAGAGTAAAAACTCAAATAGAAAGAAATAGAGATAAAGTGAGAGAGGGAGATAGGAAGGGAGAGAGAAAAGGCGGGAACAGAAGGTAAGAAAGAACGAAAAAAATGGACGATAAACGAAAAAAACAAACAAACAAAAGGAAAGAGAGAAAGAAAGAAAGAAAGAAAGAAAGAAAGAGAAAAAAAAACTAATATATTATAGGAAAGAAAGAAAGAGAGAAAGATGGAGAGGTAAATAGAGAGAGGGAGAGAAAAAGATGAGAGAGAGAGAGAGATAGATAGATAGAGAGGGCGGGAACAGAAGGTAAGAAAGAACGAACAAAATGGACGATAAAAGAAAAAAACAAACAAACTAACAAAAAAGAAAGAGAGAAAGAAAGAGAAAAAAACTAATATATTATAGGAAAGAAAGAGAGAGAGAAAGATGGGAGAGGTAAATAAAGAGAGGAGAGAAAAGACGAGAGAGAGAGAGAGAGAGAGAGAGAGAGAGACAGAGAGAGAGAGGGGGTGGAAGGTATAGAAAAGAACGAACAAAATGGACGATAAAAGAAAAAACAACAAACAAAAAGGAAAGAGAGAAAAAAAGAAGAGAAAAAAAACTAATATATTATAGAAAAGAAAGAGAGAGAGAAAGATGGAGAGGGAAATAGAGAGAGGAGAGAAAAGATGAGAGAGAGAGAGAGAGAGGGAGAAGGGGGGGCGGGAAAGAAGGTAGAAAGAACGAAAAAATGGACGATAAAAGAAGATAAAACAAACAAAAAAAAGGAAGGAAGGAAAGAAAGAACGAAAGATGGATTGATAACCCCCCAAAAAAAAAAAGATAAAGAAAATTAATGAAAGAAAATTCATAGCCAATAGAAAAATGAAAAAAAGTGTAAGAACATTGAAGTAAAAACAAAAAAGAAAGAAAGAAAGAAAGAAAGAAATAGAACAGACTACTATATTATACGAAAGAAAGAGAGAGAACGGTAGAGAGGGAGATACAATGAGAGAGGAGAGAAAAGACTGGAACAAGAAGTAAGACAGAACGAAAAATGGACGATAAAAAAAAACAAAAAAACAAACACAAACAAAATAAACACTGGAGATAAAAATAATAAGAAGGGTTGCGAGATAAGAAAAAAAATTAACGAAAGAAATATTCGTCGAAGGAAAGAAGACAGTAAAAAAATAAATAAAGGGGAAAGAAAATTGAAGAAAAAAAAAAAAAAGAAAAAGAAAGAATAAGAAAAATCGTTTCCAATCCAGGCGGCCATTTTTTTCTCGTTCTTTTTTTGCCTCTTTTTCCCGCCTTTTCTCTCTCTGTATCTCACTCTGTCTCTCTCTTTCTCTCTGTCACTCTTAATATACTAGCTTTTTTCTATTTACTATATTATGAGTGTGTGTGTGGAGAGAGAGAGAGAGAGAGAGAGAAGAGAGAGAGAGAGAGAGAGAGAGAGAGAGAGGAAGCGGGAAAGGGCGGGAATAAGGGAAGAAAGGACGAAAAAAAATGGCCGCCTGGATTTGCAAGAAATAAAAAATAAGTGGAAAGAATATTGAAAAAAAAAAGAAAAGAAGAAGAAATAGAAACAAACTACTATATTAAGAGAGAGAGAGAGAGAGAGAGAGAGAGAGAGAGAGAGAGAGAGAGAGAGAGAGAGAGAGAGAGAGAGAGAAGCGGGAAAGGGCGGGAATAAGAGGTATGAAAGGACGAAAAAAATGGCCGCTGGATTTGGAAAAAAAAATAAGTGGAAAGAACATTGAAACAAATGGAAAAAAAACACCAACTATATTGAGAGAGAGAGAGAGAGAGAGAGAGAGAGAGAGAGAGAGAGAGAGAGAGAGAGAGAGAGAGAGTGGCGGGAATAAGTGGAAAGAACATTGAACAAATAGAAAAAAAAACTACTATATTAAGAGAGAGAGAGAGAAAGAGAGAGGAGAGAGAGAGGCGGGAATAAGTGGAAAGAACATTGAAACAAATAGAAAAAAAACCTACTATATTAAGAGAGAGAGAGAGAGAGAGAGAGAGAGAGAGAGAGAGAGAGAGAGAGAGAGAGAGAAAGATGGAGATTGGCGGGAATAAGTGGAAAAACATTGAAACAAATAGAAAAAACTACTATATTAAGAGAGAGAGAGAGAGAGAGAGAGAGAGAGAGAGAGAGAGAGAGAGATAGAGAAAAGGCGGGAATAAGAGGTAAGAAAGGACGAAAAAAAAAATGGCCGCCCGGATTTGCAAACGATCCATCAGTCAAGGTGATTAATCGCCTGGCTTTTTCTTTTGCTGTTTTGTTTGTTTTTGTTTTCAATTGGCCAATAACTCCGCCATTTTACAAATGATAGCCAACAGGAGGAAAGCCCTTCTCAGCAAAGTTTATCAATCAATCATGCAGTATATAACCAAAGAACCCCGTTTGCACTTGTTTGCAGCATATCCTGCTCTTGAGTATTTTAAGTTCTTAAGTTGTTTACCTGCTAGCAAGGTGATCTGATGGTGCCCAGTAGATAAAAAAAAAATTAGTTTTGTGTTAAACATTTTCGTTAATTTAAAATGGCACAGAATGATCTTGTTGTTTACGAAGCCTGGCTTACTAAACAACAAGACTTCTATCTATCTATCTATCTATCTATCTATCTATCTATTCTAGAGAGAGAGAGAGAGAGAGAGAGAGAGAGAGAGAGAGAGAGAAGGCTAAATGTAGTTGCTGGGGCTAACCACACTGAAGAGACATGAAACGTCGAAATACAGTGGATAAATATTCCTGAATATGTTCCCCAAACCCGGTAGAACCCGGTATATAAATCCAGATTGTCTTGTGTCGCTTAATCACAGACTTTTATTTATATTATTTTCCAAGTCATGAGAGAGAGAGAGAGAGAGAGAGAGAGAGAGAGAGAGAAGAGAGAGAGAGAGAGAGACGCTAGAATAGTTGCTGGGGCTGCTAGCCACTCTGAAGAGACGTGAAACGTCGAAACACGGTGTCTGTAGATAAATATTATTGTTCCCGAAACCCGGTATATAAAATCCAGATTGTCTTGTGTCGCTAATCACAGATTTTTATTTATATTATTTTCCGAGTCGTGTTTTTGTCACTTTTTATTTTTTTTTCGGCAAATCAATGAAGATATTTGACTCTTTGTCAGAAAGAATAAAAGAGGGTTAACTCAAGATAATTATACTTATTACATATTGAAATAATTGCAATAGCTCTTAAGAAATCAAATCAAATGTTGTAATAATTAAATTATCATGTAGTGGTATATCCACAGGTCCTGCTAGTGGTGTTCCTACAAAATACTCTGGTAAGATATGAGACCGTTCAAATGAGTGTCGTCTCCACAGCTAAATAATGGACCATTCCATTTTTATTTCAAAGAAAGACTGAGAAGAAAAAGGGCACGCTACACAGAAAAATATAAGAAAAAAAAAAAGAAAAAGAGAGTAGGGAAAAGACAGAGAGAGGGGATGGGCTCGGAAGCGATAACGCTGACCTGTTTCAATCGAACTCAATGAAAAGATGAAAAAAAATAAAAGAAAGAAAAAAAAAGTGTGAGAGTTAAATCAAGATTGTTATACATTGTACATATTGAATGATTTGCAATAGCTCTTTAGTAAATATATCAAACGTTGTAATAATTAAATTATTATACTGTGGTATATCCACAGGTCCTGCTAGTCAATACATATATAAAGGGCATTGTGCGTATCTGTATGTCCGGAAGAAACTTCGAAAATAAAACAATTAGCGACAAAGAAAATATATATATACACATTAAATATCACCAAGGCTTGGTTTTTGAGCAAAACTAATGAAGATTTGATTTATATTTTTGAATACATCTACATTTTTTTTTTTACTTTGAAATATTAATTTGAAATTTGGAAAATCGCGTCATTTATATTTTATTAAAAAAATATAGTTAATCATTGAATTAAAATGTTTACTATATCATTATGTGATGTCATTTCCTCTACTCTGACAAAAAAAAAACACTTCCCTGACCAGGCCGGATTAAAATAAGATCTTTTTTACGTGGTAATTTTTATGGGTCATCCTGCGAGGATCGAACACGCTATTCAGTAGTAATAGATCTGCAAACTATTATTAAACTATGTTTTTTTTTATCCTCTACCCAGGCTTTGTCGGGTAGCCGCTTCTAGTATAAATAAATCGTGTGATCCAAGGGGTCGTTCCCCAGGCAGCACCTGCTTTCTCGTCTAAAGGGGCCAAGGTGGGATTTGTTGCTCAGAGACTGGGCCACCTCAAAAGGGAAATGTCGAAGAGATCATGCACTGGCTACTGCATGATCTTCGGTTTGTGCGTGGCTCTCCACCTTAAAAAGTTCTGTAGAAACCCAGCCGGTGGGAAGTAAGAAATATAATTGCTATTTACACAAGGTCGCAAATATGGGGAATCGAATGAGAATTGAACTCAGAATTCAGTAATAATGGATCTGCGAGACCAGCTAGCTAACCATTGCACCACGATGGGGACG
>CM042151.1:779084-794084 GCA_023376005.1 Doryteuthis pealeii
ATAGCCTTCTAAATCAACCTCCTAACCAATATATATATATATATATATATATATATATATATATATATAATCTAATCCAAAAGTCCAGAGAAGAAATCTCCCTTACGACATAGGTTTTTTTTAAAACAACTTGTCGCAGTTTGAGAGCTCAATGTGTGCTCTTATTGTTAGAGTCACAGAGCAAATTTATATTTAAATAAATAACAAAAGACTTAGAGATCTTGCATTAGAGACTATTTCAGGGAGCTTAGACAAAAATGTCTAATTCTCCCGACTCATCAGATTCGAATCTGATGAGTCGGGAGAATTAGACATTTTTGTCTAAGCTCCCTGAAATAGTCTCTAATGCAAGATCTCTAAGTCTTTTGTTATTTATTTAAAAATATATATATATATATAATATATATATATAATCCAAAGATCAGGTGAAGAAATCGTCCTTAAGACGTTTTAGTTTTTCAGATGTCGTAATTTGCAGAGCTCAATGTGTGCTCCTATTGTGAGAGTCACAGAGCAAAATTATATCATATATACAAAAAATCACTATTCGGCATTTAATAGTCCGCGAGGGTTGATATGCCATTAAACTAACCAACCAACCAACCAACCAACCAACCAACCACCGAACGTATTAGTAGACTTAAACATCTACGAATGCTTAGAACGACAAATTAGGACTGTCATGTCTTCTTCGCGCGCGGATGCCGACACCAAAAGTGTTTAATTCCGATGTTCATTGAACACCCACTCGAACGCGGTGATTTGTAAGGGGATTTGAGTAACCTGAGGTTCCGGTTGTCCAACCGTCTTTCCGGTCATTGCAGTCGCAATGACTGGAGACAGAAAAGAAAAGAGAAGAGAAAGTGAGAGAAAGAAAGAGAGAGAGAAAGAAAGAGAGAGAGAGAGAAGAGAGAGAAAGAAAGCGATACAGAGAGGGAGATAGATAGATAGATAGAGATAGAGAGAGAGAGGGAGCGAGCGAGAGAGAGAGAGAGAGAGAGATGGGTATAGTCATCATGGCGTAGTGGTGAACTTGATGGACTTTGACATCGTACTCAGTGAGTTCGAACCTCGGTCGCGATGTTACGTTCACTTTCAAACTAATACCATTGGGAAAGGTATGAATTCCTCACATCTCTCCGGGTCTTGGTTAAAAACTACTACTTCTGTTCTTCTACAATGATGGCTTTGGCATTACATAAACCACGGAAGTTGATATTCCATTAAACAAAAATCAAACCAGAGAGAGAGAGAGAGAGAGAGAGAGAGAGAGAGAGAGAGAGAGAGACAGAGAGAGAGACAGAGAGACAGAGACAGTCAGAGAGACAGGAGACAGACAGACAGAGATTCGCTCGTCTAATCACCCCCACCATTAGAGTTACAGAGAGAGAGAGACAGAGACAGAGACAGAGACTCCACTCGTCTAACCACTCCACTATTAGAGTTACAGAGAGAGAGAGAGAGAGAGAGAGAGAGAGAGAGAGAGAGAGAGAGAGAGAGAGAGAGATTCCGCTCGTCCAAGATCCCCTTCGTCATTACAGTCTCACAGAGAGAGAGAGAGAGAGAGAGAGAGAGAGAGAGAGACAGAGAGACAGAGAGAAGAGAGACAGAGATTCCACTCGTCTAACCACCCACCATTAGAGTTACAGAGAGAGAGAGAGAGAGAGAGAGAGAGAGAGAGAGAGAGAGAGAGAGAGAGAGAGAGAGAGGGGAGAGAGATTCCGCTCGCCCAGACAACCCTTCATCAGACAGACAGAGAGAGAGAGAGAGAGAGAGAGAGAGAGAGAGAGAGAGAGAGAGAGAGTGAGGGGACGCGGAGAGAGTATGTGTACCTACGTTTGCTTGGTTAGAGACCAGTTGATTGGAGTGTAGCCTTAAGAGAGGCTCGGCTCGATTTGACTCTGAGAGAAAGTGTTGGTGATCGACCGGCCGAGGCTAATATGGCGATAATGGGGAGCGAGATTTACCGTGAGATTACACGAGACTCTCGCTGGCGAAATGTTATGGCCTGAGGCATCAGGCTACCGACGCGATTATTGCTTCTTGCCTCACTGGATAATTTTTCTCAGGCTAACATTCGAGGATGAGGCGCACGTGTGTGTGTGTGTCTGTATGTGTGTGTGTGTGTCTGTATGTGTGTGTCTATGTGTTTGTGTGAGTGTTTGTGTTTGTGTGTATATATACACAATACACACACATATAATATATATATTATATATATATACACATGTATATACATATATATATAATATATATCACATGTATATACATATATTAATATATATACACACATGTATATATATATATATACACACATATATATATATATTATATATATATGTATATGTATATATATACATGTACACATACATACACATCATTTAAAGACAGTCGAAAAAAGAAAATTTATTCTAGATACATATTTAAGTTACTGACGTGATACAGTTTTGTCAAGAAACGTTTAAAGTTTATTATTAAGGCTTTCGGCAGCTCCAGGTGTTCTATCTTTAGAGACGCTGGCAAAACTATTCAATCAATAGATAAAAAGAAAGGAATAAAAAGCTAAAGGAAGGAAAGAAGGAAGAAAGAAAGAAAGAAAGAAAGAAGGGAAGGAAGAAAACGAAAAAAGAGAGAAAGGAGGAAGAAAAAGAAGGAAGGAAGAAAGAAAGAAAGAAAGAAAGAAAGAAAGAAAGAAAGAAGGGGAAGGAATGAACGAAGAAAAGAGAAAGGTAGTAAGAAAAAAAGGAAAAAGAAAAGAAGAAGAAGAAGAAAGAAAGAAAGAAGAAGAAAAGAAGAAGAAAGAAAGAAAGAAAGAAAGAAAGAAAGAAAGAAAGAAAAAGAAAGAAAAGAATTAAGGTAGAGAAAAGGAAAGAAAGAAAGAAAAGAAAGAAAGAAAGAAAGAAAGAAAGAAAGAAAGAAAGAAAGAAAGAAAGAATAGACATTCAAAATCGATATCATTTTCTGACCGGATAAAATATTTGTTGGAAAGTTATTTTTGTTCTTGAATTAAGCAAAAACTCTTTCTGTTTATGAATTTCAAATTTTCATCGTCCAGTCTCTCTTTGATATTAAAAATCTCTCTGAAACAATGAAATCTTTAAAAGTCTCTCTGAAACAAGTCTCTTTAAAGCATTGAATGTCCACATGAAACAAACCTCTCTTTAATATTGAAGATCTCTTTCAAACAATGAAACTATTAAAATGTCTCTCTGAAACAAGTCTTACTGAAACATTGAAAATCAATTCTCTTGTGAACACACACACACACGCACACACACACACACACTCATACACACATATACATAGAAATTAGCATACACATAAAATATATATATATACATATACATAGACACAAATATATATACACATGTGAGATATGCACATACACACATAAATATATAAATATATATATACACATACATATACCCACTTATATATCTATCTACATCTCTCCCCCCTCTCTCTCTCTCTATCTGTCTCTCTCTCTCTCTGTCTCTCTCTCTCTATCTATATATATATATCTATATATATATATATATATATATATATATAATATGATAAAGAAGTTGACTTACCGGGGAATAAAATATCAAGTCAATATTGAGGTCGATACAAATATTAACCGAATAACTCAGCGTTTTAACGAATATAAAGTGCTCAATACGTTAGTAGAGCGGATTTAGTATTAAGGTGTATATAGAAATAACCTACTCAAGTTTCACCATAAAGGATATTCAGAATCAATTCCAATTAACACTGAAGATCCTTCATGGTGAAACTTGAGTAGGTTATTTCTATACACACCTTAATACTATATATATATATATATAAGCTGATCACAACCAACTTCAGGATAGAAAATATTCATTGTGGTTATTGATTGAAGGGCCTAGTTCTCTCAACCTATTAGGAAAAAGAATTACAGTTCCCTATTGAAACTAAACAACCCTACCCAAAAAAGAATTCAACGAAGTCCGTAGAAAGAAGCAACGGCTCCACGGGAGACGCCATAGATTTTTGGGGAAAAATATATGAACAAAAGACAAAAACAAACAAAAACAAAAACAAACAAACAAACATTTTCAACGTCAAGATCCTGAAAGGCATTTTAAAAACACAAACGAACAGACGACTACAACGAAATAACAATAGGAATAATCAAACACTAAAACAGAAAACAAAACAAAACAAAAAAAGGAAAGGAAAATAAAACAAAACAAAATCTGACTAACTCCGATGTATCGAAACAACAAAACATAGAAAACTACGTTGGAAACCTTCCCCCAAAACCTAAAAATGAAAAGAAAATCCCTCTAAATGAATCTAAACAACCCCACTTCCAAAAAGAATTCAATTAACCTTGATAAAGGTAGGCACGGCACCAAGGGGGTACCAGCTCAAATCAAGCCACAGACGCGCGCGCCTGTGCTCTCACTCACACAGACGGTTTCTCACACACACATATGCGGACATTCTCAAACAAACGAGAAATAAGTAAACTTAGAACTACAAGACAAATCAACCTAAAATACAAACACCTACACCGAAACTAACAATCATTGAAGAAACAACTACAAAGAACTTTAATACAAAAAATACAAAAAGGAAACAATACAAAAAAAACCCTGATAAAGGAAGTTACTTCCTGTTCCTTATTCTTCAATATTTATCGGAACTAATTCCATTTTAGCTACTCAAATATCCATATCATATATATATTTACCAACACCTCCGCACGAGCAGGATGCGATACAAGGTCAATTTCTTATGCGGAGTTTAACAGGTTTGAATTCAGAGTTTTCCTTCTCCTAGACTGGTTGCTTAACCAAGGTTAAAGAGCCCTGTCTGCCCAACTATTTACCCATAGCTGGAGAGAGAGTAGAATTTATACCGTTCGCAACCCCTCCGCACGAGCAGGATGCGACACAAGGTCAATTTCTTAAGTGGATTTTAACAGGTTTGAATTCAGAGTTTTCCTTCTCCTAGACTGGTTGCTAAACCAAGATTAACGAGCCCAGTTTGCCCTACTATTTACCCATAGCTGGAGGGAGAGTAGAATTTATACCTTTCCCAACCCCTCAGCCCGGGCAGGATACGACACAAGGTCAGTTTCTTAAGCGGAGTTTAACAGGTTTGAATTCAGAGTTTTCCTTCTCCTAGACTGGTTGCTAAACCAAGAGAAGCTGGTGAACAATTTTAAGAAAAGCTAAATAAACATATAATAAAGGTATAAAGCAATGGTATATTAAATATTAATTTTAAAAAAATGACAAAATATAATAAAAAACAAATAAAGATAAAAAACAGAAACAATAATAATAATAACTTAAAGATAAAATATATAAAGAATAAAAGATAATAAAACAAATATAGAGAAAAAAGATTTTTCATCCATCTATATGTAAAATTTATTCTTATCGGGTTAAATCCCATGCAACGCCGGGTACCTCTGCTGATATATATATATATATATATATATATATATATATATATATATATATATTCATTCAAATTGAAATAATTTTAACAATTCCAAATCTTAATTGTTTGCTAGCGAAATGCAAATTCAATTGAGTTCAAAATGGCTCAGTATGCCTTTTGTAATTCAATTTGTGTAACCTTGGTTTCATAATTCTCTTGCTAATACAGTGATTCTATATTGCGCGTAAAAAAGAACGAAGGTAATGAGGATTTAGAAGCACAGTGATTACTTTAAATATACGCTCCTACGTTTGGAGCGCTGGCAGGTGTCGTCAGTGATGTAGTATGTATGGGTCACTGGGAGGTTTCGAGTATTTCAGCATCATACTCCCCTCGCCAGAGATGATCAAACTCAGATCCACCTACCACGTTATGAGATGCAAAGAACAGTCAACGTAATTTTACGGGGCAGGGATACATGCTCTCATTCGTAGGTGGAGCATGGATATTAAGAGAAACGGTGACTATATTGAGAAGTAGGAATGTTATCCACAGAGGACCAGCTTTATTTTGATGTATGATACTTGTCTCCGTGTTGGTAATTATACCTGCCCTAAACAAAGTGGCATTACCTTTTTTACCTCGTAGTAGCACACTATTTATCTTACTTATAGTTTAAAAGCTATAATTATAATTGCCAGAAGTCCATTAAAAGTTTTTAATTTACAATTTTAATGAAGGAAACAAATTGGCTTGGTTTGGTGTCTTTGTTAATGGCATTTCAACCTTTGAGGGTTATTTAATGCCATTGCTAAAGAGTTTTGGTAATTATGTTGTTGGTAATTGTGTTGTATATTGTACAAACGGGAATAGACATTTCCGGTTGAATTAAACAGAGGGGGGACGACAAAGGTGACAAAGGACTTTTTCTGGTGGGAGCGAACAAAGAAAACGCGTAGTGTTGTAGATGTTTGAGATATATAAAAGGACAGTCAGTGGGAACAGACGACAGAGAGGAGGAGACGGCGAACGGAGTGACCGACGCTTGCGATCAGTTGCTGCCAGCGGGCAGTGAGGCGCGTCCACCCCTTTCACCTCCCGATCGCCAGCCTGCAACATTAGTAGTTCCCATTGTCAATCTCACTACCCACACGCACCACGAGGGAATGAAAAGAAATAAAAAGTTCAATCCCCTACTACATACAGCATGCCTTGTGATTTCATTAAGCGACCCCTACATATATCGTCTAGGGTTAGTGACGATACCCGCTACGATACGTACACCGATTTAGCAGCGTGAGTTTGAAGAAGCCGCTATATAACATATATAGAATTTGATGCCAGTATATAACATGTACGATTTAGTGCCGGTAAAGAAGGCGCTACGCAACAATTGTACCTATCCTAGACAAAATTGCATTACTTTCTGACTCGCCCTTGTATAATAAATTAGAATTAAAGAAAATAAAAAAAACATATTGTAACTAGAATTATGAAACTAATAACCAGCCACAGAAGTCAGCACACAAAATCTCAAATAGATCGTCTCTTCATCAAGAGAGAATATTGTGGAAGAAGTTTAATCTAATAAAATTAACATACAAAACAATCACTGAAAATAGACTCTCCCGTCGATTTCGACGCATGAGGGTTCACCCAATGAACAACCCACACAGTGTTTTGTTTATAGTGGTGAAGGCTTGTGTTGGACCATCCGCACTTTTTAGCGCAGTCGATAGGAAAGAATTGATGCACAAGGAATGCCACAAACCAAATCAACGACTGACCCCAGGTTTTTCAAATTAACAGTTTTCCTTCTCCTAGACTGGTTATCTATCGAACTTTAAAGAGCCCTGTCTGACCTACAATTTTACCCATAGCTGGAGGGAGAATATATATATTTACCAGCCCCTCCATACGAGCAGAATGTGACACAAGGTCAATTTCTTAAGCGGATTTCAACAGGTTTTGTTTCAGTTTTCCTTCTAGACCGGTTGCCTAACCAAGGTTAAAGAGCCCAGTCTGCCCTACTATTTATCCATAGCTGGAGGGAGAGTAGGATTCATACCTTTCCCAAGGATATTAGCGCTTAGTAAATTGCAATTACCATATCCAGGTATGATATGATAAAACGGATTGGGGCTTGCCATAAAATCAATAGGGTAGGGGCAACCATATAGGTGCTAGGGCTTGACGTGACCAGCCGATTGGTCGGAAGAGGCTTCTCCAACCGCCTATTTAGCCCAAGTAAAGACCACCTGGGTTCTATCCTTAAGCATCACGGGTCGCCAACCACGGCCAACAGGCCAGGAATCTCTCTGCTATTATTGAAAAGCGACACCCATTCTCGTAGAGTTGCTCCATTTCACGCACCTGCTACTGGGGTGGGAGGTCACAGGAAATTCTTCTAAAAATCATCTAAAATAAACTAACTATCCGATTTTAATAAAACTTTCGGTATATGAAGTAATAAAAGACGAACTTTTATTGCAAATAAATGTTTACTAAATTGAAAAGGCTAATAATTCTTTTCGTTAGATTTTATTTCGCGCATTGATCACCCGTACAAAGATCTTGGTAATTTTTTTTCTATATGAAAATAAATTTTACATTTACATGGAAAGATAATTCAATGACAGAACATATGTAAAAAAAAAATCGATATTAGACCAGGTTTGGTAATAGGGCGTCTTAGATCTTGAAACTTAAGTCTCGTAAATAAGAAAAAAATTTCATATTAAAAGTTCCTGTTGTCTACTTTGTTATTTTTCTTTTCTTTTTTTTAGGGATTTTTTTATATTTATAAAATGTAATATAAATATATTTTAGTGTATAGCAAAATCGTATTTATTTAATTTAAGAAAATATTGTATAAAAAATATTTAGCTAAAAATGATGTCATAATATAGTACAGTCTTTATAAAAAAAAATATTGAAAATAATGTTTGAATTAAAAATTGTCCTCATTTTTATTAATGGAAGTATGTAGCGGACATAATATTCTTTTTTTTTTTTTTTTTTTTTTTTTTTTTTTAAACTGACGAAATCTCATGGCTCTCTCGCCAGGAACACATGACGAACATTATCAGTCTTACGTTGTATGTACTCCACTGTGTAAACCTTATATTGTATATCTTATAATATTCTATATAAAACAGTTAATAATTTATATCATATCGTCCGGCCTTCCAATCCTATGTTATCTTATATCAAGATATTCTATGAAACAGGAAGCTAATAGACAAACATATTCAGATATAGATCTTAAGTTTCCGGAGAATTTTTGCTAAGTATAGGCTACCGTACTTTCGAAATTACACAAAGGATTCGTTGACTACTGTGATTTATTTTGGAAATGCCATTATTCTTGTCAGTGTGGGGATTAAAGGAAAAAAACATGCATGGTATTAAGGATACGGCAGCTTAATGGCTTTTAGGCAAAATTACACCGGGCTTAGAAGCGTTAAACTGTGTCCTTCAGCCAGGAGGACCTAAATTTATACAGATCTATATAGGAATCAATATCTATTCTTTATATAGTTATCTATCTTAGCCAGGGATCCATATATTCGGGCGTACAGATATGTATGTACGTAGGTATGAAAAAAAAAAAAAATATATATATATATATATATATATATATATATATGTGTGTGTGTGTGTGTGTGTGTGTGAAAAATGAGTCTATTTATATTTGAGCTCATAACAGAGTCAACAATAACTCGATCCATAAAGACTTATTTTATTTCTGTCACGGGCCGACTGTACTATCTACCTATCTGTCTATCTATCTATCTATCTATCTCTTTCTTCATTCAATCCAGTCTGTCTGTATGTATGTATGTCTATTTCCATACACTTCAATCCCACAACCATATATATGCTGATGGTAGGTGTGGCAATCCACCTCAGACTCAAAAACAATTTCCCTGTTCTAGCACTAGCAAAAAGAAGATAGACTCCCTCGTTATCTCGCTGATACCGACAATAGGCCATTCCTTGTACTATATATATATATATATATATATATATATATATTATATTACCCTTTCAGTCTTTCTTTCATGCTTTCTTTCAAACCAGTATCTATCTATCTATCTATCTATCTCAGTATGTTCCTTATCTATCTATCTAACGATCTATCGCAGTCTATCTATCTATCTATCAATCTATCTATCTAACGATCTATCGCAGTCTATCTATCTATATCTATCTATCAATCTATCACAGTCTATCTATCTATCTATCTATCTATCTATCAATCTATCTATCTATCTTACGATCTATCGCAGTCTATCTATCTATCTATCTATCTACCGCAGTCTATCTATCTATCTATCAATCTATCACAGTCTATCTATCTATCTATCTCAGCCTGTTCCTTATCTATCTAACGATCTATCGCAGTCTATCTATCTATCTATCTATCTCTAGTCTATCTATCTATCTATCTATCTCAGTCTGTTCCTATCTATCTAACGATATATCGCAGTCTATCTATCTATCTATCTATCTATCTATCGCAGTCTATCTATCTATCATCTATCTATCTCAGTCTGTTCCTTATCTATCTAACGATCTATCACAGTCTATCTATCTATCTATCTATCGCAGTCTATCTATCTATCTATCTATCTCTATCTATCTATCTATCTATCGCAGTCTATCTATCTATCTATCTTCTATCTATCTATCTATCTATCTATCACAGTCCTATCTATCTATCTATCTATCTATTCTTATCTATCTAACGATCTATCACAGTCTATCTATCTATCTATCTATCGCAGTCTATCTATCTATCTATCTATCAATCTATCACAGTCTATCTATCTATCTATAGTCTATCTATCTATCTATCTATCTATCTATCTATCTATCACAGTCTATCTATCTATATCTATCGCAGTCTATCTATCTATCTATCTATCGCAGTCTATCTATCTATCTATCTCAGTCTGTTCCTTATCTATCTAACGATCTACCGCAGTCTATCTATCTATCTATCTGATTACATGCTATATTTACGTTTGTATTTATGAAGATACATTAATTCGGGTATGTGACCGTAATGACCTGGGACTAAATCTCATTTACTTCCCACACAGACAAATAAAAAAGCCGATCAGAAAGAGAAAACGAAAAAGAAAAACCGGATCAACGTAGAAAGAAAGTAAAAAGGAAGAAAGAGAAGAAGAAAGAAAGAAAAGAAGAAAGAAAGGGAAGAAGAAAGAAAGAAAGAAAGGAAGAAAGATATACAGAAAGAAAATAAAGAAAGACAAAGAGATAGACAGAAAGAGAGTTTCTCTAAGAAAGAATTAAAGATTATGTAGTCCAACACGTTAGCCACTACCAGACTTTCTCAAAATGAAGCGAAAGAAAGAAAGCCGTGGAACTGATTCAGAAACGAGGCTGAAGATTGAAAAGTGGATAAAAAGAAAAGGAAAAATACGGAAAGAAAAGAAAGAAAAGAAGGAAGACGAAAAGAAAAAGAAAAAAAAGAAAAAAAAAGAAGAAAATAAATAAATGAAGCAAGAAAACCATGAAACTGTTTCTGAAACGAGGCTGAAGATAAATAAATAAATAAAAAAAAAAGACGAAAAGAAAAGAAATGAAAGAAGAAAAGAATGATTAGTATTATTTGGATTATTCGGACTATTGTCCTCATCTTTACTGTTATCTGTACAACGTTTCGGTCGATGGGCCCTTCGGCCTTTAGGTATTTCATGTCGGACTCGGAGCCATTCTCGAACTCGGGAACCTTCTTCTCGTAATCGGGCAGGTTCCCGAGTTCAAGAAGGCTCCCGAGTCCGATATGAAATACTTGAAGAAGGCCGGAGGGCACATAGGCCGAAACGTTGTGCAGATCACAATAAAGATGAGGAGAATAGTCCGAATAAGCCAAGTAATACTAATTATCAAACCTCATCTCAAAATTTCATAGAGAAAGAAAAGAAAGAAGAACAATGATAGAAGGAAATAATGAAAGAAGGAAGAAAATCTAAAATAGAAAGAAATAGAAAAGAGAAAAAGATAAGAAGAAAAAGAAAGAAGAAAAAATGAAAGAAAGAAAATCTAAAATAGAAAAGAAAGAGAAAAGAGAAAATGAAAAAGAAAAAATGAAAAAGAGAGAAGAAAGAAGAAAAGAAAATCTAAAATAGAAAAGAAAAAATTTAAAAAAAGAAAAAGAAAAGAAGAAAAAGAAAGAAGAAATAATAAAAGAAGGAAAGAAAATCTAAAATAGGAGAAAAAGAGAAAAGAGAAAAAGAAAAAGAAAAAAAGAATGAAAAGAGAGAAGAAAAATGAAAGAAGGGAAGAAAATCTAAAATAGAAAAAAAGAGAAAGGAAAAAGAAAAGAAATGTGTGAAAAGAAAGAAGAAAAAAATGAAAGAAAGAAAATCTAAAATAGAAAAGAAAGAGAAAAGAAAAAAAGAAAAAGAAAAAGAATGAAAAGAGAGAAGAAAAAATGAAAGAAGAAAACAAAATCTAAAATAGAAAAAAGAGAAAAGAAAAGAAAAAGAAATGAAGGAAGTTAAGAAGGAATAAAATATTTCAAACAGAAATGAAGGAAGTAAAAAAAAAAAAAAAGAATCGAAAAGAAAAAACCCGCCAAAAATGAAAAGAAAGAAAGATGGAAAATTTTAAGTAAGAGAATAAGAACGAAAAAAAAAAACAAAAACAATATGAAAGAAAAAAAGAAGGAAAGAAATAAATGAAGGGGAAATATAGAAAGAAATTTAAGAAGGAAGAAAAAAATAGGAAGAAAACATTTTTAAATAGAAAAAGAAAAGAATTGTATGGCCATTAATATCCAGTTGGAATATAGTCTTAACAGATATATCGAAGAAGCAAAATCTTTTGTAAGAAAAATAGTGGCTAGGAATATCTTTGCTAAATAAAGATTTGGGACGAGGTAAGATCTTTGTTTTCGAGCCAGTAATATCATTATGAAAGGGATTGTTTAGTATCTAAATGTATATCCAAATATGAAAGGTGCGCATATATACTTTTAATGCAAAGCGCTTTAATCTTAATATAATGGAGATTGTGTTTGTCTGTCTGTAACCGACACTATTTCACTACTCAAGTTACAATTCCCTTAGTTATCTACTAGCAGTGGCTAGGTGGAGGAGTATTTGTTTGTTAGTCCTGCAGATCCATTATTACTGAATCGTGAGTTGAATCCTCGTGGGATGCCCCATTTAAATCCCTATGTAAAAAAAATAGACCTTGCATTGATCCAGCTACTCTGAAAAGAAATGTTAATGTCTACTATCTAAAATATCAAATCATATGGGTGCTAGAAGGCGGTGGCTGCGGGTCTACATGTCCTGGAATGACGTTAGACTCTATCTGATGGTGAGGTTCCAGTTTTGGAGGTTTGGGGAATGTGGAGCACCCCTTTATCACCATTGCTCCCTGGTCCACTCTGACCCGGAGTGGTAGTACCTGTTAGGGTCCCATCTATGGGTTAAATAGAACAATGTATTTATAAAAAAATTGTATTATCCATTAAAAATTGATTTATTTCAAAACTTTATCGGCATTAAATGACCCACTGAGGTTGATATGCCGTAAAACAAAACAAACCAATAAAATATCAAATGAAAAAAAAATCCATGCTGTTATCATTTAAATTTTATTTTTTAATCATCTTCACGAATATAAATCAAATCTCTATTATTTTTGCTCAAAAACCAAGCCCTGGTGATATTTAATGTGTATATATATTTACTTTGTCGTTAATTGTTTTATTTTCGAAGTTTCCTCCGGACATATATATGCACACAACTACCTTTTATATATGTATAGATAGATTATCCATGGTTTTATTTTTGTTTAAACCTCAATTATTAATAAAATTGTCACACATAGTTAACACTGTTGGCCATATCTACATACAAGTATTTAAGTTTTAATGTAATAAAATTATATCAAATTAGAAAGGCTAATGAAACTAAATAAGAATGCAAATATTAAGATTTGAAATAGAGGGTGGTATAATTGAAAAAATAGAACAACTGAAACTTACTCTTCCATCACTCCCGTCTTTCATTGCTGAATGTTCCTAATTTAACTATTTAGTTAAAATAGGAAGTAAAGAATAAAATGACAGTTATTTCTTCTTGTTAAGAGATTCCTTTTAAGATTTATCCCCGAGATTTTTGCTCATATTCTTTAAAATAAAACCAAACCATTAGAAATCAATAATACCACGCACATATTTATTAAGATCAATTTTTTAATATCAATATGCAAATTAGCCTTCCCGTTCAAACTGTAAACTGCTATTTTGTTTATATATAACTACAATTGTATAATATTAGCATGTAGATATGGTCAACAGTGGCTTCGGCCTCTGGACCATTGCTATAATTAACAGCGTCGATCCCAGGGGGCCATCCCCTCAGGCAACACCTGCCCCCTCGATTTAAAGGGGCAGGGCTGGGTTTATTGCCCAGCGCCTGAGGGGGAATGCCGACAGGATCGACGCAATTTTTCACCTGCCTCCCATGAGCTTCGGTTTGTGGGTGGCCTCACGTTAATAGGGCCTTTGTGCCTAACCCGTACAAGTGAGGTACGAGGTAAATACAATGTAGATATGTTCATCATTTGACGGGATCAACGCATTTTTTGCACCCACAATCCACGAGTCTCAGCTTGTGGGTGATCCCACAATAATAGGACCTTGTGCTTAACCCGTACAACGTGGGGTACCTGCTAGATATTTAATATGCTGATATGGTCAACAGCATTAATAATGTAAAACAATTTTTATTAATAATTGAGGTTCAAATAAAAAATAAAATCATGGAGAATGTGACGTAAATAACTAAGGGAATTGTGACATGAGTAGTGATATAGTTTCAGTTACAGACTGTGAAAACACATTTTCTCTATTATAATAAGATTATCATAATTGACCTTTTACAAGATTATATATATATATATATATATATATATATATATAAGCTTAGTAGGTTTTTATACTTACATACCTAGCCACACATAGATTTAAAAGTAAAGCGAGTTGTTGTATTTGTGTAAATAGAAATGTATTCTTTCTGCCACTTAAATGAAGAGTTTACAAATGTCAGGCCAAAAAAACAAAAACTTGACAGTAATGGCTTTATGAATTGTAAAAGTCAATGAGTCGTGGAAGATGAGACAATGTGGACATGATGAAAATATAGAATGGTAGGCACGAGGCCGATTGACAAAAGAGAGAGAGAGAGAGGGGGGGCGAAGAGGAGCGAAGAGAGAGAGAGAGAGAGAGAATGAAGGTGAAAGAAAGAGAGAGAGGGGGTGAGAGAGTGTGAAAGAGAGAGAGAAAGGGTGTGGAGAGAGATGGAGAGACGGGAAAGAGAGGAGAGAGGGAGACGGGTAGAGAGAGAGGAGAGAGAGAGAGAGGCGAAGAGAGAGAGAGAGGCGAGAGAGAGAGAGAGAAATGAGTAAAGAGAGAGAGAGAGAGGGGGTGAAAGAGAGAGAGAAAGGGGGGGTGAAAGAGAGAGAGAGAAAGGGGGGGTGAAAGAGAGAAGAGAAAGGGTGAAGGAGAGAGGGAGAGACGGGAAAGAGAGA
>CM042151.1:801584-802609 GCA_023376005.1 Doryteuthis pealeii
AAATATATGCACCCTTCGGGGTGCAAGTATTTAGGTTTTTCTGTATAAAAATTATGTATAAATTAGAACCTATTTAGAAATGATAAACTGAGGGTATAATCGAAAAATAGAACAGCTTTTAAATCTCACTCTTCATCATTTTCATCACTCCGTCTTTCATTTTTTCCTAATTTATCTATTTAGTTAGATTATGAAGTATTTAATAAAATTACAGTTCTTTCGTCTTGTTTATGGATTCTTTTGATATTATCCCCGAGATTTTTGCGCAGATTCGTTAAGAGAAAACCAAACAATTAGAAATCATAATACTAAGCATTATTTATTAAAAATCAATTCTAAATATAATATGCAAATTAACCTTCTCGTTCACACGTGTAAACCGCTATTTTGTTGAATAATATAATATACTTGCATGTTATTAGTATGTAGAATTAACCCAACAGTATTAATAAGGTATAACAATTTATCATAATTGAGGTTTAAATAAAAAAAATAAGGCATAGTCAATGTGACGTCAATAACTAAGGGGAATTGTGACTTGAGTAGTGAGAGGAGTTTCGGGTTACAGACAGATGGGACCACAATCTCCATTATAATAAGATATTTGTATATATATGGATCACGACTTGCTTTCAAAAAATATAACGCTGATCAAATACAGTTACACAACGAAAAGATTTTTTAATTATAAAACTTTTAACGTAGACACACGTTTTAACACGGAATAGTTAAAGCTATAAAAAGTATATTATAAGGTTATAATAATAACTGGCAAACCCTAATCCCTAACCCTAATCCCTAACCCTACAAAAATTTTAATATTTACTTTCCGTAGAGGCACATGGAAAATAATAAACATTTTTCGTTTAAGTTTTTATTTTTTTTAAAATTACAATATTAGTTTATCTTTAGTGCAAAATTATTTTTTTTTACATATGCTAACAACAACACACACAGGAAATAGTTAATTTAAAAAATAAATCAAATCTATTTTAGTATAAAAATGTTACTGGTTTTTATTCGGC
>CM042151.1:805209-817709 GCA_023376005.1 Doryteuthis pealeii
GATCAAATACAGTTACACAACGAAAAAGATTTTTTAATTATAAAACTTTTAACGGTAGACACGTTTAACACGGGAATAGTTAAAGCTATAAAAAGTATATTATAAGGTTATAATAATAACTGCAAACCCTAATCCCTAACCCTAATCCCTAACCCTAACAAAAATTTTAATATTTACTTTCCGTAGAGGCACATGGAAAATAAATAAACATTTTTCGTTTTAAGTTTTATTTTTTTTAAAAATTACAATATTAGTTTATCTTTAGTGCAAAATTATTTTTTTTTACATATGCTAACAACAACAACAACAGGAAATAGTTAATTTAAAAAAATTAAAATCAAAATCTATTTTAGTATAAAAATGTTACTGGTTTTTATCGGCCGGCTGTTTTGTTTACTAACAACCGTTGAAAAACAAAATTCAGTTCCTTTTTGGGGCTGGGGTGCCTAAGGGTGACATGGTCCGATTCTTCTATTATCACAATAACCACACACGTCACTAGCATATATTTTGTGTATTACTATTATACCCCCCCCCCAGTTAGCTCAGTCGGTAGAGCATTCAGCTAGAAATCACAAGGTACCTAGTTCGATACCGGTCCTCGCCAACTCAGCGTATCAGTAGCACAGGGATCTGTGCGTTAAAGTAAGGAGCTGATGGTAGGTGTGGCGCCCCACCTTAGACGCCCAAAACAATCTCCTTGGTCTAGCGCTATTGAAAAGGGGATAGACTCCCTCGCTGACTGGCTGATACCGACTTTAGGCCGCCCCGATGACTTATTATACATAATGAGAATCAGAACACTGATGAGAAGAGTATGTTGAATAAAGATGAATAAAAATAGCATGAGAGAGAGAGAGAGAGAGAGAGAGAGAGAGAGAGAGAGAGAGAGAGAGAGTGTGTGTGTGTGTGTGTGTTTTGTGAATACTCTTAATGTCTGTCTGTGGTTGACGTGATATTGTCAATTGTTTGCTGATTACGCTTTGATTGTGTTTATATTAAGTGTCATTATTTGAGCGAGCTTTCAATTATGTGGGCTGAACAATAAGCTGAAAGCTTTTTCGCTCCAATAATCAATTTTAACAAGGTTTACAACAAGAGGGACTTTATTTCGACCGGCCGCTTTTGTTTTCCAACTTTGAGTCTTTTTTTTTTCGTTGTTGTTGTTCATTTATTTATCAAACTAACAGAACAGGAGAAACATTTAAGTCTAATAATGAACTTGGGGTGTTTATACTGTCTGAGACCAAAACAAGAACAGGGCAAGAAGAAGATAAAACTCTGAAAAACTCCGCGAAAATTTGAACTTGTGTTGCATTATGCTTGTGCGAAGGGGTCACACACACAAATATATATATATATATATATATATATATATATATATATATCTTATTATAATGGAGATTGTGTGTTTTTCTGTCTGTAACCGAAACTATATTACTAATCGAGTCACAATTCACATAGTTATTTACATTCTGCACGATTTGATTTTTATTCAAACCTCAATTATTAATAAAATAGTTTTACATTATTAATACTGTTGACCATATCTACATATTATTAACATGCAATCATATTTATATATACAAAATATAGTGGTTTGCAGTGTGAAGGGAAAGGTTAATTTGCATATTGATATTAAAAATTTGATTTTAATAAATATGTGCTCAGTATATTTGATTTCTAATTGTTTGGTTTTATCTTAATGAATATGAGCAAAAATCTCTCCAATAAATCCATTAACAATATTAACAGCAATTCTATTCTTTACTCCCTAATTTAACTAAATAGTTAAATTATGAAAATGTAGCAATGAAAGACGGGAGGGAAGAAAAAGCAAGTTTTAGTTGTTCCCCCTCTGTTTCAAATCTTTTTATCGGCATCTTATTTAGTTCCATTACCCTTTCTAAGTTAACATGATATTTTATTTAATTAAAACTTGAATACTTGCACCCGGAGGGTGCATATATTTGCTAGTATATATAATCTACCAAACTTATTGGTAAATCCTCGCAGCGAGAAAAAAAAACAGTAAATAGTTTGATTGTATAAATATACTACCAAACATCAACCGGGGAGAAAAAAAATGTTTGGAAAAAAAAGAAAAGACCAAGGTAGTCGTAACAACAAAAGAATAATCTATTGGTACAATACTTTAGCCAAAAGAAAAAAAAACAATTTATATGCATATATATATATATATATATATATATATATATATATATATATATATATATATATATATATATATATATATTCATATAAAACCACCAGGAGACTAAAGCTAATAAGTAAAAAGTGCTCAATACCTAAGTAGAGCAAATAATAAAGATAAATCTAATGAGTCAGACGAACCTACTAAAAGTTTCGCTTAATTCTCTTCAGGGCTAAGATCTGACTCTTAGTCAGATTTTAGCCCTGAAGAGCATTAAGCGAAACTTTAAGTAGGTTCGTCTGACTCCTTAGATTTATCTTTATATATATATATATATATATATATATATATACATACATAGCCCATAAAAAGTAAGTCCTACTTCTCATCAGAGTAGACTTGGGAGTAATGGCAATGAAGGGCTCACTCCATACTCCCCACATCTCTGGAACTGGTGCCTCGCCATCAGATACATTTTAGTGTCATACACTTTTAGAGAGAGCTTTTATTATCCCTCTGCAAGAGATGCTGTCAAGCATATTCTAAACCCTGCCGACTCTGTAAAAGACACAGATTGATGAATGAAGTAGGAACGAGAGATTAAAAAGTTACCCTTCATAAACAAAAAGCCCCCCCCCCCATTATATTGCGATATAGTAGCGACATGTCTTTGTTAGCCTAACGCATCTTTGATGGCGATCTCTCTGGAAGAAGACGTTTACCTTAAGCAGTTGACATCCCCGCAAAGGACTCGCATTTGAATGGCTGACGGAGTGAGTGTAATGGCTGAACGGGGGATGGATTGCGGCAAAGAATTGGATAAGGAATGGCGTCCACTTACAGAGAGGTCAACAACAACACAAAAAAAAAGAAAAAAAAAAGAAGGAAAACATATTTACGGTAAGGTTTTAAAAGCGTCCACTTGAACCAGCGATCCCTGGGTCGCCGATACAAATCCAGAACGAAACCTGTTTCCAGTTATTGACAGATCCAGGGGGAGGGAGTAGGTTAAGAAGCACTTTCCGATCATAGTGGAATGGAAAGAGGACTTCGACGCAATACAGATGGGGAGAGGGAAGAAACGTAACCTGAACAAGATGACGAGATCATTTTTGATAGAGAGGTACACCTGATCGTCAAAAAACAAAAAAAAAAAATACGACCCTGAACCCGATCGCCCTGTCGGCTGCGGCGTTAGAATATTATTAGAATACACCGACTGCAGAGGGGTAAGACTCCCCCAATGGAGCCACCTGTTGACAGTGGGTGGCGACCTGTGATGCTTAAAGATTGAACCCAGGTGGCTGAGCAGTCAATGACATGCAACATTCCACTTTGGCTCTTACTTGGGCTAGACAGGCAGTCGGAGAAGCCCTTTCCGGTCAACCGGCCAAACACACACACACACACACACACACACACATATATATATATATATGTAGAATTAAACAAAAGACACATCTCCTGTTTATCAATTTTATTTTTGTTCTTTTCGAGTTTTCTGGCCAACTTTTTAATATTTGGTTGGAATTCGTGGATAAGTATACCAAAGTTCAGGTCCCGAGTACTTTCGGCATTTCGAAGTGCCATCATCAGATGTGTCTTTTGTTTAATTCTACATGTATAAATGAAAGAATGCTGCCCAAATACACACACACACATTATATATATATATATATATATATATATATATATATATATAGAGAGAGAGAGAGAGGAGGGTGTGAAAATAATGATGTATAAGCCCAGAGAAATAGAAGAGAGAATTTAAGCTAAGATAAAGACATCGTATCAAAATGTTTGCGCGTCATCGCTTGTTGTGAATAGAGTCACTAAGTTGCAGAATCAAGAGAAGACGAAGAAAAAAAATAAAATAAATAAAAATAACAAAACAAACAAACAAAGCAAAACAAAAGAAGAAATGAAAAAAAATCGTTAAAGTGATTTCCCTCAGCTAAATTCAACTGTAAACACGAGAGACGATCCCGCAAACAATGCAACAGTTTTTTTTCTTTAACCTTCAGTACAACTTTTACTGGCTTAGCAATCAAATAAGTGTTTATGTGTTTTATTTATGTACTTGATTTCGACTTTTCACCTTTTTCTTTTTTTTTTTTTTTTTTTTTGTTGTTGTAATTAGAACAAAAATGATGCCCGGCTACTATTGAAGGATCCGTGGGGGCATTTACTATTACTTCATTATTACTTTATTCTATTTGTTTGCCAAACAACCTAAAAAAAACAAATAAAAATTAACCCTACCCGCCCCCTCCAAAAAAACTCACCCCCCAAAAAAAAAATAACAGAGAAATAAAAAACCGCCTTGTTGCTGATTTCAGTGTTTGCCGGCAAATGTTTTAATTCTATTTTTTTTCTCACTTTTCTTGTTTGTTTATTTGATTTATATATTTTTTTTTAATTCATCGTTGCATCTTTCTTTCTTTCTTTCTTTCTTTCTGTTTAAAAAAAATTCTTTTAGGTAATTTAAAAAAAAAAAAAAAACTATCTCCGCCCCTTCCACACCCACACCTTTGCCCGATAGAAATTGTCTCTCGGGTCATAGTGACCTGTAGCAATGTTTAATTTGTCAAAGGTTAACAAATAAACAGTTTTAATCATCTTTGCACACTCGCGTTTGCATGCGCATTTCCTTCCCCCACCCCCTCTTTGGGGGGGGGGAGTCCCCGTGGCGTAGTGACTAACGTCCGGGACTGCGACATCGTAGTAAGCGAGTTCGATCTCCAGTCGTGCTATTACGTTTACTTCCAGACTCATACCGTTGGGAAAGGTGTGATCCTCCTCATCCCTACACCTATGGGCTATATAGTACCACAACTGTTTAACAATGGCAATAAATAACCCACACAGGTTGAAATGCCATTAAACAAAGACACCAAACCAAGCATATTTGTTTCCTTCATTAAAATTGTAATTTTTCAAAAAAATGTAATGTACTTTATTCTGACTAGCAACAGAAAACACCCCCGGTTAATTTTTGAATGACATTGCCTGAGAGGGTGGGAGTTAAAAATTCAATGTCAGAGGGTTTGTATCATAAGTAAGACAAATCCTCATATTTATTAATGGAGTAAAAAAATCAAAAAAACAATTTGAAATGAAAACTGAACCCCGTCCCTCTCAAATAAAATGTTGCATGCGTGTAATAATCAAACAATTATTTTGAAATCTTTCACATCAATTTTATACAAAATCGTAGGTATTTATTTATTTGTAAACTTTTTAGTTAACTTCTTTTAACTGTAAAAAAAAGAACAATTTTTTTAAATTGCTTACTCAAATTTTGGGTGTATATAGCATAAGAATATTGTGACGTAAGCTGTGACGTAAGCTGTGACTAAATATAGTACTTACCACCGTTGGTAAGTACTATATTTAATGCGTTTGCTCCAAGTCTCTTTAGTAAGATCTTAGCCCTGAAGAGCACTAAGCGAAACATTTAGTAGGTTCGTCTGACTCTTTAGATTCATCTATATATATATATGACTTTTCAATTAGATCTCTTTTTCTCTGCACCTTTTAATTACTTTCGGTAATTAATAATTTCTTTCTTACATGTCTTTAATTGTTTTGAAGATTCTTCTTTTGCAGAATCATGGCGACGTTTTTTTTTTGTTTTTTTTGTTTTTCTGTCATCTTTTTTTTAACACTTTGCAGGCCTTTTTGAATTTTATTCTTTTAAAATGTTTGCTTCTTTCTTTGCCTCTCCCCTTTCTTCTTTCTTCTTTGTTGATTCCATTAAAATTACATTAAGTCAATTTAGATTTTATTTTCCTCGAACCATCATCATCCCTACCCTCCCCTCCCCGCCCCCATAATTCGTTCTTATATTTCTTTCCGCTCATCAAGTCTATATTGATGCGTCTCCTGCATCCTTACACTGTCATGTCTCCTCTCTTGATTTCTAATAACCTTTCCTCACGCTTTAAAAAAAAAAAAAAAAAAAACTTGCCACACCTTGCTCTCTAATTTGTTCTTCTAGGTAACGATGTCATTAGCCGGTATTATAAAAGGTGGGTTGATGGCGGAAAATGAATATCAAGGTCATCTGATTGACAGGCAACACTCTAAACAAAGATGTTCACATTTAAAAGGAATTTCGAAAGTTAAAAGAAAATTAAAAAGAAAATTTGTTTAAAAAGATATATATACTTTTTAAATTATATATATATATATATATATATATATATATATATATATTATATAGATAGATAGATAGATAGATTTTCATGAGGAAAATCCGTTACAAGGTCATCTGAACAACAGGCAACACTCTGAACAGGAATGTTTGAATTTAAATGAAATTTCAAAAGTTTGAATTTTCTTTTATTGTTTAAAAATATATTAATAGATTTCAGAGTGTTTTCTTGTCGGAAATGTATGGCAAGGTCATCTGATTGACAGGCAATACTCTGAAGAGGGATATTCATATTTAAATGAAATTTCAAAAGTTTGAATTTTTTTATTGTTTAAAAAGATATAGATTTTCAGTGTGTTTTCATGACAAAAATGTATGACAAGGTAATCTGATTGACAGGTAACACTCTGAACAAAGATGTTCATATTTAAATAAAATTTTAAAAGTTTAAGAAATAATTTTAAAAAATTGTTTAAAAAGATATGAATAAATTTTCAGATTGTTTTTATGACGAAAATATATGGCAAGGTCATCTGATTGACAGGCAAGACTCTAAACAGGGATGTTCATATAAAAAAAAACCCTCTTGATGGCCTCAACGCATTCAAAACGGGTCCCCTTGATAAGCCTCTTCAGCTTTGGAAAAAGAAAAGTCACGATTTGTCCTGATACAACTATCGTCCCTTCCCGGGCACTTCCCAACATGAAGGAGCTCATCAGGGGACTCGTTTTGAATGAATTGAGGCCATCAAAAGGTCCGTAATGACGGAGCTGAGAGACATACCAGAAGAATCCTTTGAGCACGACATAGAAGCGAGAATTTGGAAGATATAAGACATAAAATTGAGTAGACGATTCTTAGCATCATCTCCAGAGTTTCGGAAATCTTCTGACGAAGAGATCTTTATCTCGAAATATTAAGAATAAACCAAAGGTTAACAAACAACACCATAGTTGCCTTATTTTTCTTTACACTTGCATTATGATAGCCTTCAAAACCAACCACCAAACCAATGTAAACACAATGCTTCAAGCACACACACACACACACACACACACACACACACATTATATTATATATATATATATATATATATATATAAAGAAACTTGATTGAATATTAAAGAAAGTACCAGTGCAAAAATTGTCAATAATGACTGTTTAAAATGCCATTATCTCCATTAAAAACATTTATTCGGTGAGATCTAGACAATACGAGTTGTAAATATTCATTTTTCAGACCGTCTCAAATCCAGACTTATTCCGCCTTGTACATCAGGGTAGGTCGATTTTTCACTTTTTTTAAAATATCAAATTGTCCATCTATGCTAAAGTTGTATATTAGTATACTGAATACTGAAACCAAAAATACAGTTCTTCCAGGCCGTTGTCGTGTCGGTGCTGCTGTATGGCTGCACCACCTGGACCCTAAATAAGCTACTAGAGAATAAACTAGATGGGAGCTGCATAAGAATTCTGCGAGTGATCATGAACAAGACGTAGAAACAGCATCCTACGAGAAAGCAGCTGTACGGCCACCTACCACATATCACCCAAACCATCCGAGTAAGACGGACAAGACACACGGGACACAGCTGGAGAAGCAAGGACGAACTCATAAGCGACGTCCTCCTGTGGAAGCCAACACATGGACACGCCAGTGTGGGCCGACCAGCAAAAAACGTACGTTGATCAGCTCTGTGCGGATGCAGGATGCTGCATAGAGGACCTCCCGAGAATGATGAGCGATAGGGATGGATGGAGAGAGATTGTCATGGATATCTGCGCTGAAAGCGCGACATGATGATGATGATGACTTTGTTTGAGGAAATAGCATCAAAGATCGTCAACTAAAATGCACTAAAAATCCTCGTTTTCTAAAGGCTAAATTTTGCGAAAACGAGGATTTTTTAGTGCATTTTAGTAGACGATCTTTGATGCTATTTCCTCAAACAATGGTGCAAGTAAAAGATCTAATTTTTGGTATCAGTATTCAGTATATTAACACACAACTTATGCATAGATAGATAATTTGATATTTTTTAAAAGTGAAAAATCGACCTACTCTATTTCACATTTTTATTTTTTTGAAATTAAAAAAAAAAAACCATCTCTGAGGCCCTGTACTTAATAATATATGAAATTGATGGTTTACAAAAAAAAAAAAAAAAAAAAAAAAAAACCCCGTCTTTCCCATCCAATTTTTTTTTAAGAGCACAATCCGACATGTCTACAATTATGTCTGTCTAGACGCATTCATAAATCAGCAGTTATTTGCACAAAGGCATATTTTTTAAGCGGGAATATCAATAAAATTTAACGCCATTATTATTATTATTATTATTATTATTATTATTATTATTATTATCATGATTTGCTCCTTTTGAGTTTTCACATCAGCAATAGCTGATGGTCTTTCACTAGAGTCTGAGTGACAGCAAGTCTCCTCAGGTCTCCAGGACTCTTCTGGGTATTCTAGCAGATTGCAGCAGTGCAGTGTTCTGAATGGTTTCAATCCTTCCTCTGATTTCCAAACATTCCAGACCCTTTTCCGATCCTTTTGGGACTGTTCCAAGTGCACCAACTACAATTGGTATCACCATCACTTTCATATTCCATAACTTTTTTAGTTCTCTGGCAAGGTCCAGATATTTGTCTATTTTTCATTTTCCTTTAGCTTCACCCTGTGATCTGCTGGCACTGCAAAATCCACCAGCTGACAAGTTCTTTCTTTTTTGTTTATTAACACTAGGTCTAGTCTTCTTGCTGGGATAAGGTGATCCGTTTTTATTTCAAAGTCCCAGAGAATTTTATGCGTTTCGTTCTCAAGAACAGATTCTGGTTTATGCATATACCATTTTGTTGCATGGTCAAAATTTAATTTTTTGCATAATTCCCAGTGGATCACCTTCCCAACCCAGTCGTGTCTAGTTTTGTATTCTCGTTATGCTAGTTTGCTATATTCGCAGAGTATATGGTTTACAGTCTCATCTCTATTCCTGCAAAGTCTACATTTACTACTTTTTGGGGTCCTATCAATTTTCGCTTTGATGTAGTTTGTCCTTATGGCATTATTTTGTGCAGCAATTATAAGTGATTCCGTTATTATTATTATTATTATTATTATTATTATTATTTATTTATTTTTTTAAAGAAGAGGACTTCCCAAGGTTCGTGTAGCTCGTGTTTAATATGTATGAATATGCCGGGATGAGGTTTTATTTCACTTTTGAGAGAGAGAGAGAGAGGAGAGAGAGAGAGAGAGAGAGAGAGAGAGAGAGAGAGAGAAGGGGAGGGAGATATTGTCGCCATGCCAACTGTTTTTGTGTCACGTGTCCTTGGGATGACTATGTTGATGAGTCAGCGGTTACGAGAACCTGTTGGTACCTGTCTGGTGGGTTTTTTTTTCTTGAGCTATTCTGTTTTTATAAACTCCAGTGGCATACCTTCTTTGCTCACCCCCATACACACACACACACACATATATATATATATATATATATATATATATATATATTTTGGGAGAATATGTGCTTAATTGAAGTCGTACCTAATTTTGAAAATTAATTGATTAATAATTAATTAATTAGGCGGGAATGCCTATTTAAATGTAAGGCTAAACAAATCGAGAAAAATCAATCTCTGTATGTACATTTCGGCCTATTAGGCCTCATCAGCAGAGCTATAGATAGGAAGACCGCCCTGTGCGTGATTCGAAACCGGACTGTCAAGCTGACAGGCCAGTACCATAACCCCTACACCAAACGGACTTCTTATTGTCGGCAACAAGCCATATCCAAACACATCGTGTTTACATACCTATCATATCGTCGTGTAATAAAAGTCACTAGAAGAGGAATATTAACCTACTCTAAACAAATCGTCCGGTCTTCAACAAAAATAAGACGGGAAGAAATGACCGTTAGCAAAACAGAACGCTGCTAGTTTTATTTTTGTTGAAGACCGATCGACGTGCGGTCGATGCAGATATTGCGAGTGTCCTCACATCAGTGAGGAGGGCCGATGTTGCTTTTTAAAACCGTAGAGAGGAAGGCCCCGAAACGGTTTGCACATTCTCTCCTGATGAGCCCATGCATTTGTAAACATCCTTTGCTTTTTCAATATATCATATTCACACTGTCGGATTAGGTTCCATTTTATTTCACATATATATGTATATATATATATATTTCGTAATATCTGTTTGTGTAGTCTTTTGATTATTTTTGTCTTGTGACATACCAGTAACAACACCGTAGTAACAAATAGTCGATATATGACAGGTGTAAAGCAAAATTAGATTGTACTAATGATATTTGTACGCCGTGAACGTTAAGTAACAGTGAAGTCAAGATGTCCCCTTATCTCCGACCTCCGACCTCCATTTCAAACAATGGCGCGCTTTCATTCAAACATATATAACGAGAAAAAGATTTTACGCAGAAAATCAGATATAATGGCTGGAACGTGGACATTTTCGCAGACCCTGCAGCAAAATCAGACACATTCAAAAAAAAAAAAAAAAGAAAAGAAAAAGGAAAGAAAAATAAGTATTATGGAATTTCATGTAAATCAGTCCTTTTTGACCAGTGCCAGATGGTCAGGCCATCAACTCTGAACCTCAACTGTGAACAGCTGGAGAGCACATGCGCATCTCTGAAGAAAGAAAAGAAAAGAAAATACCTTGTCTTTGATCAATACTTGAAGGACTCTTCTGTAACATTTTAATAATATTCAACCTTATTGCTTCCTTGGGAAACTCAAAAAAAAAAAAAAAGGAAAAAAACAAAAAACAAAAAACAAAAAAAAACAAAGATGACGGAAGAAATCGAAAAATATCCTGCCCATCACATAGTTCAGATCTCACTCTTTCAATCTATTAACTCTTAACACCCTGTTGAGAATTTTCTAAGTCCAGAGCCCATGGCTAAAAATGGCCTTTTCATTTAAAGTTACCTGTTATTTCCCTTAAAATAAAGACTTCTAAATATGCTTAATATTACATTTAAACAAAGTCTATAATTTCGGATGGATTAGGAAAATGAATGTGACTTCTGGCCGGGTGAAATGAGGCGGTATATGTATTTACCAACCCCTCCGCACGAACATTTTTCTCCGACCCAAACACCACGGAGTAAATGAGCTCTGATGATGATTTTTGTAAAATCGAAATATTGATCAGTATCAGCTATGATTATATTATAAATTGTTTTCTCTTTAACAGCATTGTGTGATGTTTTCATTCCACCTTTTCATATATATATATATATATATATATATATATCAATAAAGGAAGAACTCAATACAGTAATCCCATAATAAATTTATTTCGACAAAAATTGGGGCCCATATAAATCTAAGTTGATTTAAACCGGCTCCCCAAATTTTTGCCTCATCAGATGGGTCTTTGGGGAGCCGGTTTAAATCAACTTAGATTTATATGGGCCCCAATTTTTGTCGAAATAAATTTATTATGGGATTACTGTATTGAGTTCTTCCTTTATTGATATATATTGCTCTGTATATAATCTAAAAGGTTATTTTACATTGAGCTCTCTTTAGTGATTTATGATTCACTGTATTTATACATACTGGATCATCAATATTAGTACAGTGGATCTTAGAAATCACATATAGAATCATCCCTTACTACCAAGTTTTGGATAAATCTCTTATATGTATATATATATATATATATATATATATATATATATATATATATATTACACACCCAATAATATATTGTTTAGTTGAAGCAAAACAAATCTACTATTTTAAATGCATAGACATTTTCTTGAAGATACAAATATTGACTACAATAAAATTTAAAAAAAACAACATACAAAACAAAACAAAAAAATAAACAAACAAAACGTATATAGCAACACAGAGACGCAACAGAATCATCAAATTCTAACATCTTCCTCTTCAGCCGCTCGGGTAGATACTGTCTATCTCGTATTGACCTCATCAGTCACCAGCGTGTCTGCACTAATTGAAGGATGCCTTCATGAATCTTCGTTAAGAAAATCAAAACAATACAATATATAAAGGATGAGACAGAAATACATCATCCTGTTTAAACTATCACCTGAGTATTGAAAAGTGAAGGTAGGCAAGTGACAATGGTAGTTGAAATTTAGCTAATTTTATTCCAGATAAGATTTGTAACGATCATGTCTAGGACTC
>CM042151.1:825209-830209 GCA_023376005.1 Doryteuthis pealeii
TTATAGAATAATAGCCAATTAAGTAATTATCGAAATGAGTAAAAAGGAATCTACAAATATTTTTTTAGTTTTTATTTTTCATTTTCTTTTCCGATTTCCGGTACTTATTTACTACCCGAACAGATTCATTAATTTTTTTTTCTATTCACACCTTCGGTTTTTTGTCTTTTTTATTTATGCTGAAAATAGTATCAATCACATTTATACCACACCGATATTTTACGCCCCCAAAAATAGGCGGGGTCAAAGTTAAGTGACCTGAAGAAAATGAGAAAGTTTTGAAATAAAATAACTAATGTATTATAAGATTTGTTCATTGCTAAATCAACACTAAATGCACTAAAAATCCTCTTTTTCTAGCAAAAACAAGGATTTCAGTGCATTTTAGTAGACGATCTTTGATGCTATTTCCTCAAAAAATGGTGCAATTAAAAAGATCTCATTTTTGGTATCAATATTTTGTATACAAACACCCAACTTTCGCATAGATGACAATTTGATATTTTTAAAAAAGTGAAAAATCGACCTGCCCTATTGTTCATCTTACTCGGATTGTTTGTGGGATAATGGGCGAGTAAACGCACAACTGCTTTCTTGTGAGGTGTTGTTTCCACGATTTGTTTATGACCACCCGCGGAATTCTTGTGCGTGCAACCCCAATCTAGTTTATTCTCTAGGCTCTTCGTTAGTGGTGCAGCCGTACAGTTGCACTGAACTTCGTTCCTACTGAAATATTGTTTAGAATCAACCTAAGAGATCGCAAAGACGAATCACATTGCTAATTGATTGATATCACTCGTTAATTTTATCACTGAAATTCTGAACGGTTTCTGCCAATTTAGGCCATATAAAAATAAAATAATAATAATAATAATAATAATAAAAAACAACTAAAAAAAAGAGATTTTGTCTGTGTTTAAAAATGTATGAGCAATATTTTACTAGCTCATTGAGCATTACCCTATTTGTCATAAGTATTTGAACATCTATGTTTTTTAGCACTTAAGATTATATATTTGATAAAGATGGCAATGACGTGTGACTGCTTCAACCATCAGATAAATAACGATTTCGTTTCGCTTTCAAAGTTATTCAAGCCGAACACTTTATATATATATATATATATATATATATATATATATAATATAGGCGCCGGTTTAGCTCAGTCACATAGGAATCGCAAGTTCCTGGTTCGATACCAGTCCACGCCAACTCAGCGTATGAGTATATAATTGAGTAATCTGGTCTGTACAATAAAGTGGGAAGCTGATGGTAGGCGTGGCGCTCCACCTTAACAAAACAATTTCCCTTGTCTAGCCCTAGTGAAAGGGGGAGAGACTCCCTCTTTGTCCGGCTGATAACGTAAACAGGCCACTCCGCTAACTTTAATTAAATATATATATATATATATTATATATATATATATAAGATGTATAAAAAATTACCGAGATTTTTGGTATTATTTGACACACATTGTATTCTGAAAATAAAATCCAAAAAAACGTTCCATTCTTTGTTCATTTCTATCTTGGTAAATACAGCTTTAAAATCTGTACTTTTTGACACACCTTGTATTCTGAAAAAAAATTAACGTTACATTTATTGTTCATTCCTATCTTAGTAAATACAGCTTCAATTTCCATACTTTTATGACACGCCTTATATATATATATATATATATATATATATATATATATATATATATATATATATAATAGAAATTAGTTGGCTATTGACAATGCAATGGAAAAAAGGTAGGTGATGAAATTGATGTTTATTTACCTGTTTCGTAAATTTTCGGGATAAAATCCCATCTTCAGATGTTTCGGAGTTACGTGTGTTTTTTTAAATACATAATATTACGGCACTGCTATGAAAGTTACAAAGGATCGCTATAAAGGAACGCTGGATGCTGTATTGAATTTGAAATTTGAAAGCGTTCGGCAGCGTTCGGCTATTTCCGTGGTGAATCGCCGGTCCTATATATATATATATATATATATATTATATATATATTATATATGTGTGTGTGTGTGTGTGATATCTTAATGATTATATATATATATATATATATATATATATATATATATATATATATATATATATTATATATATATATATGATACCTTAATGAGATCGAAATCTGCTTTGGCAGCAAAAATAGACATTTACTCGAGCTGATCTGTTAGAAAGAGAAGTGTGAGAATCGTTATCTTAGTAACATCAACACAATTCTAAGTGTTTTTTTTTTAATGTTACAAATCATCTCTTTTTTTTTTTACCTAATTTGTCGTAATTTTAATTCCAGTCACCATCAAAATATATTTTCCACAACCAATGTATCAATTTTTTTTCTCAAGTGTAAATTTAACAATTTTTTAAGCAATTTAAAGACACAGAAACTTTACTTAAATTGGTGAATTGGAGCCGCTTGTAGTGCAATAGTTATCGTCGCTGGAAATGGACACAGTGATACGAATTCAAATCCCGGACGAGGCTGGTTGCATATCACATAGCGCTAATACATTTGGTTAAGGTATACATCCAAATATTCTCTCTCCAACTATAGGCAAATAGCAGAGCCGACTGGGTCCCTTAACCTTGGTATGGCAACCGGTCTAGGAGAAGGAAAAACTCTGAATTTAGACCTGATAAAATCCAGTTAAAAAATTACATGAATTCTACTTCTCCTAGACCGATGAAAGAGCCTAGTCTGTCCCACTATTTACCCAAAGCATATGAAATGCAAACAACCTTGTCCAGGATTTGAACTAGGTCGCTATGACCATTTCCTATGATAATAACCATGACACGTCTGATACAATTGTTGGTAATTTATGAGGAAGTGCGTCCCGGTCTCCTGCCTCAGAAATTGCTACCCGGTGACTATTAAAATAACGTCCCCAGCTATGTTGTCTCGGTGGTGTTACTGAAAGAAAACAACCAACTTAGGGCGTTAAATGTATTTTAGAGGGGGGGCTTCTCTTTATGAACAAATGGAGATGGGTGGATAGATATATATAAACAAAGTAAAGAATGAACAAATTGAGGTAGGTAGATAGATAGATAGATATCCATCTTCATATCTAAACAATAATTATGACAAATTTCTATAAATAAACAAGAATTACGATAAATTTCTATAATAAATTTCTAAACAAATTACGATAAATAAATAAGAATTACGACAAAAATACATTTAACGCCCTAAGTTGGTTGTTTTCTTTCAAGTAACACCACCGAGACAACATAGCTGGGGACATTATTTTAATAGTCACCGGATAGCAATTTCTGAGGTAGGAGACCGGGACGCACTTCCTCATAAATTACCCAATTTTTTTAACCCCCTCTCAGACACAAATATATATATATATATATCTTAACCCAAGAGTGCGACTTGTATTTTAGAATTATCTAATGAGCTGTAATAACGCAATTAATTCCCCATGTCATCCAGGATAAACAAGTTGTCAAATGTTTTAAAATAAGTTGTTTTTATAACCTGACAGTGTTTCTTTTCGATCAAGGTTTTTCATTTTTAATTAGTTTTTCTTAGCACCGTGTGTTTTTCAGTCCGTCCTCTCCGGCTGACAGTTAGAATCCGTCCTATACTTTCGGACAGGGGTTACAGTTTTTTTATACACCGGAAAGAGACATCTATTGATCACAAAACCTGCAGTTAGGGTTACGTCTTTTGACTAGCAGGGGATACTAGAGGCAATTACCTCCCCCCGTGTCTGCCAGTAGGCGCTAGGTGGCTTAGTGAGCTATATTATAAAAGGAGAAGCGACAAATTAAAAATTGACCTTGTGTTTGTTTTATAAAAGACCGTGCGTTCGTTTGTTGTACCAACATGCTGACAGACCTCCACTCTGACAAAAAACAGAGTATGGATTTTATTGGACTTTGGTCTTTGTTGGTGTCCATCAATTTTTCTTAATAAAAGGACGCGCGCTCTGTGGTTGTACAACAAACAAACGTACATACATACAGACAAAAATAAGAAGTGGATTCCATTGAATCTTGGTCTTTGCGGGTATCCACCACGTCGTTTTACAAACAAATATACAAACAGACAGACAGAATCTTTCCTTCTTTATTTATACTAGCAAATATATGCACCCTCCGGGTGCAAGTATTTTAGTTAAATTTTATAATAAATATGATATTAAATTAGAAAGGCTAATGAAACTGAATAAGAATGTAGATAAAAAGATTTGGAACAGAGGGGGTATGATTGAAAAATAGAACAACTTTGAAACTAACTCTTCCATCATTTTCCGTTACTCCCGTCTTTCATTGGTAAATTTTCCTAATGTTTAGTTAAAATAGGAAGTAAAGAATAATATTACAATTATTTCTTCTTGTTAAGGGATTTCTTTTAAGATTTATTGAAGAGATTTTTGCTCATATTCAATAAGATAAAACCAAACAATTAGAAATCAATAATACTAAGCATATATTTATTAAAATCAATTTTTTAAGATCAATATGCAAATTAGCCTTTCCTTTCATACTGTAAACCTCTATTTTTTTATATATATATATATAATGGCATGTTATTAGTATGTAGATATGGTCAACAGTGTTAGTAATGTAAAACAATTTTATTAATAATTGAGATTTAAATAAAAATGAAATCATGGAGAATATGATGTAAATAACTAAAGGAATTGTGACTTGTATAGTAATATAGTTTCGGTTTACAGACAGACAAACCCACAATCTCCATTATAATAAGATATATATATATATATATATATATATGATTTTTTTCCGTAGTTAGGGTCTTTCCATGTGTGGTTTAACCAAGCTGTGCAGGTAGACCATAAGGAGGGCTCAATGTGCCTAATACCAGTGAGTAACAGGACAGAGCAAGACATTTTGTAAATGAAGAAAAACTCTAAACTTGCTTCATTACAATAATTTATTTCAACCGTATTAATACGGCATCACAAGAACATGACTCTTCTTGTGATTACCTAAAGATGCCGTATTAA
>CM042151.1:837709-842709 GCA_023376005.1 Doryteuthis pealeii
GACATTTTAAAACTTATGAAAATAACAATGAATATTATATATATATATATATATATATATATATATATATATATATATTATATATTATTATGGACTCTCTCGTCGATTTTCGACGCATGAGGGTTCACACACACAATGAACACCCATAGTGATGTGTTTATAGTGGTGAAGGCTTTTGTTGGACCATCCACACTTTTTGGCAGTCGATAGGAAAGAATTGGTGCATCAAGGGTTGCCACAAGCCCAATCAACGACCGATCTCAGGAATTTTGAGATATCCCTCTCCTGGATTGGTTACCTACCCAAGACTGAAGGGCCCAGTCTGCCCTACTATCTAACCCATAGCTGGAGGAGAATATATGGATTCATACCTTTCCCAAGGGTATTAGCGCTATGTGAAATGCCAACAGCTTAGTCTAGGAATTGAACTCGAATCGACGAGTTCATTTCCCACGACTCTAACCACTAGCCCACGCGCCTCCATATTAACGTTACATTTATGGTTCATCAATCTCGATACTTTTTTGACACACCTTGTATATATATATATATATATATATACAAGGGTGTGTCAAAAAGTATCGAGATTGATGCTTTATATACCACGATGAACCATAAATGTAACGTTGTTTTTTTCCAGAATACAAGGTATGTTAAAAAGTACATATTTTAAAGCAGTATTTACCAAGATGGAAATGAAGAATGAATGGAACGTTAATTTTTCAGAATACAAGGTGTGTCAAAAAGTTCGTAAAATCTCGATACTTTATTGGCGCACCTTGTATATATATATATATATATATATATGAAAGGTAAAATGGATATGAATCCGACAATATGTGTTGAAAGTTTTGTAGAAAAAACAACAAGATGTTTAAAGTTTTGCTAACAGAAATCTGTTTCGACCATATGAAGAGGTCTTTATCAAAGCAACATTCTACACACATACACACACACATATATATATATATATATATATATGTGTGTGTGTGTGTGTGTGTGTGTATAAATTTATTGTGTATAAACTTTGTTCTTGTGAACGTTGATTTTTTTCTGTATCATGAAGCATGAAAAAAAACAGACAAACAACAACAAAAAAAAAACCCAGAAAAAAAAGAGTTTTAGTATCCAGCTGTTGTTCTGTCCCTGGTTCGATTAATTCCGATATTTCGGGTGAACATTCACCCTTTGTAAAAGTATAAAGACTGTGTGTGTGTTTTAGACAATACATCTACTGAAGTTTATTTCAAAGAATGTTAAATTATTTTAACCCCATTCCCACCCCGTTCTTTACACTAAGCGAGAGGTCTAGCGTTAAGATGCGCAAGACCAGCATAGGTAGGTGTTGTTGAGCATGAGCAAGCGCATATACATGCTTCCTTGTTAGGAGTGCGAATATACGAGAAGGGAGAAAACGAGAAAGGAGAAAGAGACTCCAGCCGCCCGTAAACGCGTCTAATCAAATCGGGTTATCTAAAACTTTGGACCAATCAGAGACGACCGTTCTCTTTGCAAACTCACACAGTGACGCACGCCGTTTCACCTCTTGACAAAAAGGCACGACCTCCATTCTCTCTCCCCCCTCTCTCTTTATATATATATATATATATATATATATATATATATATATATATATATATATATATATAGTTTATTTCTTATTTTGCTTCAAACTGACAAAGTAACTAACACTTTCCATTCTTTGATAAAGAGGCACGAGCTCTACTTTTTCTTTCTTTCTCTCTCTTTCCCCCCCCCCTTCACTTTCACTCTCACCTCTCTCTCTCTTCTCTTTCTGTCTCTCTCCTCTCTCGCTGTATCTCTCTCTCTCTCTCTCTCCTTTCTCGCTGTATCTCTCTTTCTCTCTCTCTCTCTTGCATTATCTCTCTCTCTTGCTGTATCTCTCTCTCTCTCTCTTGCATTATCTCTCTCTCTTGCATTATCTCTCTCTCTCTCTCTTGCTGTATCTCTCTCCCTCTCTCTATCGCTGTATCTCTCTCCCTCTCTCTATCGCTGTATCTCTCTCTCTCTATCGCTCTATCGCTGTATCTCTCTCTCTCTATCGCTCTATCGCTGTATCTCTCTCTCTCTCTCTCTCAGTCTTTCTTTCTTTTCTTTTTCGCCTCTCCGTTGAGTCTTTTACTCTGTCTCTTTTTGGCTTTTGTCCTTTGTTTGATAGTAACTTTTCTCTCTTTCTCACACACTCTCTTCTCTCTCTCTCTCTCTCTTTCTCTCTCTTTCCTCTCACAGTCTCTTTCTTTCTTTCTTTCTTTCTTTTCTTTTCGCCTCTCCGTTGAATCTTTTACCCTCTCTCTCTCACTCTTTTGGCTTTTGTCCTTTGTTCGATAGTAACTTTTCTCTCTCTCTCACACTTTCTTCTCTCCTCTCCCTTTCTCTCTCTTTCTTTCTTTTTCTTTTTTGCATCTCCGTTTGAATCTTTTACTCTGTCTCTTTTTGGCTTTTGTCCTTTGTTTGATAGTAAAAAGGCCGACAGCTAAGTTTATTTTTCTTCCTTCTTTTTTAAAAAATGTAATCTCGACTACACTGTGTCTGCGTTTTTTTTCTTATCAAGACTATGAATTTTTTCTCTTCTCTCCTTTGCTCAACGCATTCACCTTTTTCGTTTCGTCTATTTTTTTCCCCATGCCGGTTTTTGCTTATTTTGTTACTTTTCTTACGTGTTTTTTTATTTATTTTTTACTTCGTTTTATTTCTAGAAATTGTTTAACCTGCTAAGTATTTATACTCTCATCTATACATATATAAAGGTCAGTTGTGTGTATCTGTATGTCCGGAGGAAAATTCGAAAATAAAACAATTAACGACAAAGTAAATATATATATACACATTAAATATCACCAGGGCTTGGTTTTTGACCGCCCGTCTAGCCCAAAATAGGGCAAAGAAGAGTATGCAATCCATTGCTCATCCACCTAGGTTCTATCCTTAAGCATCACGGGTCGCCACCCACGGCCAACAGGTAGCCCGTTGGGGGAGTCTTACCCCTCTGCAGAGGCGCAGTCGGTGCATTCTAACGCCCCATTCGACAGGGCGGACCTTTTTTAGAGATAAAATTATGTGTATATAGCATCGACATAAGTTTGTTATGTCTAAATAGTAAAATAGAAGGATCGATTGATTGATTGATTGTGTTACATAATTGATGGGAACCTATCAATTATGTACGATAGTGTAGTTAAAATGAAGATTTGAGTTATATTTGGGAAGATATTTAAAAATTCAAATTTGAAAAGTAACAGAAGGGAAAGTCATTTGCATGTTATTTTGTTTATCTTTTTTTGTAAGTGTTGTAACCTGCTTAGCGAAAATAATAACACAGGTAGTCCAGCTGACGTTAACCACGAGAAGTAATCACTTCTGCCTTTTATTCACAACTCAAAAAGATGGCTGAAACGGTGCTTCCGTTTCTTAACAAAACAATGGAAGAAACGGTGCTTCCCTTTTTTTAGTATACCACAGTATTTTTTTTTTTTTTCGCTTTGAAATATAATATTGATTGATTGAATTAATTGCATCATTTATATATTTTAAAAAAAAATTGTAAATCATTAAATGGAAATTTCTTACTATATTGTTATATATTTCCGAGGGGGATTTTTATGGGGCAACCAGCGAGGATCTCACTCGCGATAAGTAATAATGGATCAGCGAGACTAACTTAAAAAGCCTCCCCCTATACCCTGGCGATGCCGGGTAGCCGCTTCTAGTCTTCCATAATGGTTTACGTTACGATTTTTGTGGCCATTCTTAGGCTGCAGGTGAGAGCACTTTACAGTGGAGATCCCTTGTGTTCCTTAGTGTTAGGTAGAGTCCTTGTGCTCCTCAGTGTTAGGCAGAATCCTTGGTTGTTCCTTAGTGAAGAATCCTAGGTTGTTCCTTAGTGAAGAATCCCTGTGTTAAGCAGAGTCCTTGGTTGTTGATCTGTTCGTCCGTGTCGAATACTATAAAGTATTCTTTTTGAAGAATCCTTGATTCTTTGTATGAAAAAAAAATGAATTTGAAAGAACCTTTGAATGTTTGAAAATTTGAAATTTGAAGAATTCTTGATTTTTTAAAAAGAATGTTCCTTAGTGTTAGGTAGACTCCTTGTGTACCTTAGTGCTAAGTAGAATCCTTGTGTTCCTTAGCGTTAGGCAGAATCCTTGGTTGTTCCTTAGTGAAGAATCCTTGTGTTAAGTAGAGTCCTTGGTTGTTGATCCGTTCGCCGTGTCGAATACCAGCAACTGAACAACTTTCAAGATCAGCAATTAAATAGTTAACTAACTACAGATTCGAGCGTGTTGATTGGCTGGCTTTAATTCTCACGCCCACGCAGAGTCTATAAGTTTAAGTGGTGGGCTGCAGCACACCTTGTATGACCAAATATTCCAACAGTTAACTAGCTAGTCTCGCAGATCCATTATTACTACTGATATATGATTGTCCCAAAACTATTGCCCTTATGGCAAGACTAATCTCTTTTATCATATTTGTGCTAGAAGACTGTGGCTTCATGTTCTGGAATTACGTTAAACTCTATCTGATGGTGAGGTTCCAGTTCTGAAGGTCTGGGGATTGTAGAGCACCCTTCATCACCATTGTTCCTGGTAGTACATGTTAGGTCACATCTATAGGTTAATTAGAAAAATGTGTTTTATAACAATATTGAGTATCCATTTAAGAATGGATTTATTTCAAAACTTTGTCGGTATTGAATGACCCACCGAGGTTGATATGCCGTAAAACAAAACAAACAAACAAATGATATATAAAATCTATATTTGTTTGTATAGGACCAGTTAGGGAAGCTCATGATAAAATAACACAAGCCTCCCCTCCCCCGTTCTCTGGCGCGTGTATATCCAAGTTACAATTTATACGTACATAGACAGCACGCTTCAAGATACCGGTCCCGTGCCAAGATATCCTCAATTGTAATCACTTTCCCCCACAATGCTAGCCGTGCAAATAACTTGAATGTTATTTTCCAGAGAAACAGA
>CM042151.1:847709-850548 GCA_023376005.1 Doryteuthis pealeii
CTTAAGAGTTTATTTCGTTCAGCTCGTAACTCAATTTCGTCGTATATCAAATCACTTTTCCCCTGTGAAATAAAACGTTCCAGCATCCCCTCCAAAAACACCTTAAATGTTTTTCTACGTTTTAAAAGAATAAGAAAAATGGCCTTGTATTTTATAAAAACATAATTAATATATATATATATATATATATATATATATATATATATATATATATATATATATATATATATATTATGAAAAAGTGAATGGATGTGAATCCGACAGTATGAAATAAATATTTAGAAAAAACAAACACATGATGTTATAATTCGCTGACAGAAATCTGTTTCGACCTTTATTGAAGTGGTCTTCATCAAAAAGCGAGATGTGTGTGAATGAGAGACGGTGTGATTAAACCGTTACAAAATCAATATATATATATATATATATATATATATATATATATATATATATATATATATATATATATGTGTGTGTGTGTGTGTGTGTGTGTGTATCAACCACACATATTTGTTATTCTATTGCAAATTGGAATGGAAATTTCTACATTCGGTTTATCTTAACGTACTGTTGCAATAATATATATATATATATAATATATATATATATATATATATACTAGCAAATATATGCACCCTCCGGTTGCAAGTATTTGAATTTTAATGTAATGAAATATGTTAAATTTGAAATACTTTTGAAACTAAATAAAAATCCAAATAAATGATTTTGAAACAGAGGGGGTATAATCGAAGGAATAGAACAACTTTGAAACTAAGTCTTCCATCATTTTCCATCACTCCCTCTTTTATTGCTGAATTTTCCTAATTTAACTATTTAGTTAAATTAGGAAGTAAAGAATAAATTACTGTTATTTCTTTATATTAAAGGATTTCTTTTAAGATTTATCCCCGAGTTTTTTGCTCATATTCATTAAGAAATAAAAACAACAATTAGAAATCAATAATACCAAGCGCATATTTTAATAAAATTAATCTTTTAATATAATATGCAAATTAGCTTTCCCGTTCACACTGTAACCCGCTATTTTGTTGCATATATAAATACAATTGCATCTTATTAGAATGTAGATAAAGTCAAAAGTATTAATAAGGTATAACAATTTTATCAATAACTGAGGTTTAAATAAAAAATAAATTCATGGTGAATGTGACGTCAATAACTAAGGGAATTGTGACTTGAGTAGCGATTTAGTTTCGGCTTCAGACAGACAAACACACAATCTCCATTATAATAAGATATATATATAATATATATATATATTATATATATGATTATGTCTGTTTTGCTGGATTACTTTATGTACACATAAAACAATCTCTCTCTTCTCTCTCTCTCTCTCTCTCTCTCTCTCTCTCTGTATGTTTCTATTCGTTGCAAAGCCTTACAGGTTATTGAGCAAATATCTAACCTATATTTAGAAAGGAAAACAATAGATAAGACTATTTTGACATAATTCAAAACATTTCCTTATTTTGATAATAATGAGTCTAGATAAATAAAATAATCGATATTTCCGATAGAACAAAAAAAAAAAAAAAAAAAAAATACAAAAAACAAAACAAATTTATTCAACAAGATCCTTCTATTTATTAACCGATTCCATATCAAAGTGATCATCGCTTATTATTGAGCTCCCCTCCTTGGAAATAGCAGTTTTTGACCCAAAATTAATCTATGAAGACTGCTATTGATCTCCAGCATCCCCATCACTTGGTCGTTCTCAATTCAAGGCGGCTTTCTATCTGTACATATATAAAGGGCAGTTTGTGTGTATGTATGTATGTCCGGAGGAAACTTCGAAAATAAAACAATTAACGAGAAAGTAAATGAATATACACATTAAATATCGCCAGGGCTTGGTTTCTATACATTATATATGTATAGAAAACCGTTGTGTGTATGTGTATGTTCGGAGGAAACTTCGAAAATAAAACAATTAATGACAAAGTAAATGTATATACACATTAAATATCGCCAGGGCTTGGTTTTCTATACATATATAAAGGGCAGTTGTGTGTATGTATGTCCGGAGGAAACTTCGAAAATAAAACAATTAACGACAAAGTAAATGAATATACACATTAAATATCGCCAGGGCTTGGTTTTCTATACATATATAAAGGACCGTTGTGTGTATGTGTATGTCCGGAGGAAACTTCGAAAAATAAAACAATTAACGACAAAGTAAATCTATATACACATTTAAATATCGCCAGGGCTTGGTTTTCTATACATATATAAAGGACCGTTGTGTGTATGTGTATGTCCGGAGGAAACTTCGAAAATAAACAATTAACGACAAAAGTAAATCTATATACACATTAAATATCGCCAGGCTTGGTTTTCTATACATATATAAAGGGCAGTTTGTGTGTATATGTATGTCCGGAGGAAACTTCGAAAATAAAACAATTAACGACAAAGTAAATCTATATACACATTAAATATCGCCAGGGCTTGGTTTTCTTATACATATATAAAGGACCGTTGTGTGTATGTGTATGTCCGGAGGAAACTTCGAAAATAAAACAATTAACGACAAAGTAAATCTATATACACATTAAATATCGCCAGGGCTTGGTTTTCATATACATATATAAAAGGACCGTTGTGTGTATGTGTATGTCCGGAGGAAACTTCGAAAATAAAACAATTAACGACAAAGTAAATGAATATACACATTAAATATCGCCAGGGCTTGGTTTTCTATACATATATAAAGGACCGTTGTGTGTATGTATGTATGTCCGGAGGAAAACTTCGAAAATAAAAATTACGACAAAGTAAATCTATATACACATTTAATATCGCCAGGCTT
>CM042151.1:850648-858148 GCA_023376005.1 Doryteuthis pealeii
GAGAGAGATGAGAGAGAGAGAGGAGAGAGAGGAGAGGAGAGAGAGAGAGAGAGAGAGAGAAGAGAGAGAGAGAGAGAGAGAGAGAGAGAGATTCGGGTAAATAAAGAATCCATTATATATATATATATATATATATATATATATATATGTGTGTGTGTGTGTGTGTGTGTGTATATGTGTGTGCATACATGTGTTATTCTCTGTGAGAGAGAGAGAGAGAGAGAGAGAGAGAGAGAGACACATTCGGGTAAATAAGAATCCATTATATATATATATATATATATATATATATATATATATATATATATGTGTGTGTATGTGTGTATGTGTGCACGCGTATATGTGTGTGTATACATGTGTTATTTTGCGTGAGATAGATAGATAGATAGGAGAGAGAGAGAGAGAGACAGCGAGACAGAGAGAGAGACAGACAGACAGACAGACAGACTGTGACAGAGAGAGGGGTGGGAGGAGAAAGAGAGAGACTATCTATTCCTACCTTAAGATGAAGAGTCAATTTAAACAACCGTATGCATACAAATATGCAATTGTATATATGTACATGAGATGCTGAACAGTTCTCGACCCAACCAAGTATTGAAGGTACTATATATATAAAACATCCATGCTATTCCCATATACAGTGACTTGACTTAAGAGTTTATTTAGTTCAGCTCGTAACTCAATTTCGTCGTATATCAAATCACTTTTCCCCTGTGAAATAAACGTTCCAGCATCCCCTCCAAAAACACCTTAAATGTTTTGCTACGTTTTAAATGAATAAGAAAAATGGCCTTGTATTTATAAAAACATAATATTATATATATATATATATATATATATATATATATATATATATGAAAAGTGAATGGAAGTGAATCCGACAGTATGAAATAAATATTTGAGAAAAAACAAACACATGATGTTATAATTCGCTTGACAGAAATCTGTTTCGACCCTTTATTGAAATGGTCTTCATCAAAAGCGAGGTGTGTGTGAAAGAGAGACGGTGTGATTAAACCGTTACAAAATCAATATATATATATATATATATATATATATATATTATGTGTGTGTGTGTGTGTGTGTTTATCAACCGTACAGATTTGTTATTCTATTGAAAATTTGGAATGGAAATTTAATACATTCGGTTATCTCTTAACGTACTGTTGCAATAATATATATATATATTATATAATCTTATATAAATGGAGATTGTGTGTTTTCTGTCTGTAACCGAAACTATATTCCTACTCAAGTCACAATTCTCTTAGTTATTGACATCACATTCTCCATGATTTTATTTTTATCTAAACCTCAATTATTAATAAAATTGTCTTACATTATTAATACTGTTAACTATGTCTACATACTGACAACATGCAATTATATTATAATACAACAAAATAGCGGTTTACAGTGTGAACGGGAAGGCTAATTTGCATATTAATATTAAAAAATCGAATTTAATAAATATGTGCTTAGTATTATTGATTTCTAACTTGTTGGTTTTATTTTAATGAATATAAGCAAAAATCTCTTCAATGAATCTTAAATGAAATCCATTAACAAGATAAAATAACTGTCCATTTTATTATTTACTTCCTCTTATAACTAAATACTTAAATTAGAAAAATAACAATGAAAAGACGAGAGTGATGGAAGAGTAAGTTTCAGTTGTTCCATTTGTTAATATATTCTCTGTTTCAAATCTTTTATTATACTCCTCTGTTTCAAATCTTTTTATCTGTATTCTTTATTAGTTTCATTAGCCTTCTAATTTAATACAATATTTTATTACATTAAAACTTAAATACTTGCACCCGGAGGGTGCATATATTTGCTAAGTATATATATTATATATATATATTATATATAATATATGATTTATGTCTGTTTTGCTGGATTACTTTTATGTACACATAAAACTCTCTCTCTCCTCTCTCTCTCTTCTCTCTCTCTCTCTCTCTCTCTCAATCCGTTTCTATTCGTTGCAAAGCCTTACAGGTTATTGAGCAAATATCTAACCTATATTTAGAAAGGAAAACAATAGATAAAACTATTTTGACATAATTCAAAACATTTCCTTATTTTGATAATAAGGAGTCTAGATAAATAAAATAATCGATATTTCCCCGATAGAACAAAAAAACAGAAAAAACAAAAACAAAAAAACCCAAACAAACAAAAAGAAACAAAACAATAAATATTATTTCACAAGATCCTTCTATTTATTAACCGATTCCATATCAAAGTGATTATTGCTTATTATTGGGCTCCCCTCACTGGAAATAGCAGTTTTTGACCCAAAATTAATCTATGGAGACTGCTATTGATCTCCAAGATTCCCATCACTTGGTCGTTCTCAATTCAAGGCGGCTTTCTATCTATCCATATATAAAGGGCAGTTGTGTGTATGTGTATGTCCAGAGGAAACTTCGAAAATAAAACAATTAACGAAAAAGTAAATCTATATACACATTAAATATCGCCAGGGCTTGGTTTTCTATACATATATAAAGGACCGTTGTGTGTATGTGTATGTCCGGAGGAAACTTCGAAAATAAAAGAATTAACGACAAAGTAAATCTATATACACATTAAATATCGCCAGGGCTTGGTTTTCTATACATATATAAAGGACCGTTGTGTTTATGTGTATGTCCGGAGGAAACTTCGAAAATAAAACAATTAACGAGAAGTAAATGAATATACACATTAAATATCGCCAGGGCTTGGTTTTCTATACATATATAAAGGACCGTTGTGTGTATGTGTATGTCCGGAGGAAACTTCGAAGATAAAACAATTAACGAAAAGTAAATCTATATACACATTAATATCGCCAGGGCTTGGTTTTCTATACATATATAAAGGGAGTTTGTGTGTATGTATGTATGTCCGGAGGAAACTTCGAAAATAAAAACAATTAACGACAAAGTAAATCTATATACACATTAAATATCGCCAGGGCTTGTTTTCTATACATATATAAAGGGCAGTTGTGTGTATGTGTATGTCCGGAGGAAACTTCGAAAATAAAACAATTAACGACAAAGTAAATCTATATACACATTAAATATCGCCAGGGCTTGGTTTTCTATACATATATAAAGGCAGTTGTGTGTATGTGTATGTCCGGAGGAAACTTCGAAAATAAAACAATTAACGACAAAGTAAATCTATATACACATTAAATATCGCCAGGGCTGGTTTTCTATACATATATAAAGGACCGTTGTGTGTATGTGTATGTCCGGTGGAAACTTCGAAAATAAAACAATTAATGACAAAGTAAATCTATATACACATTAAATATCGCCAGGGCTTGGTTTTCTATACATATATAAAGGACCGTTGTGTGTATGTGTATGTCCGGAGGAAACTTCGAAGATAAAACAATTAATGACAAAGTAAATCTATATACACATTAAATATCGCCAGGCTTGGTTTTCTATACATATATAAGGACCGTTGTGTGTATGTGTATGTCCGGAGGAAACTTCGAAGATAAAACAATTAACGACAAAGTAAATCTATATACACATTAAATATCGTCAGGGCTTGGTTTTCTATACATATATAAAGGACCGTTGTGTGTATGTGTATGTCCGGAGGAAACTTCGAAAATAAAATTAACGAAAAGTAAATCTATATACACATTAAATATCGCAGGGCTTGGTTTTCTATACATATATAAGGACCGTTGTGTGTATGTGTATGTCCGGAGGAAAACTTCGAAAATAAAAATATTAACGACAAAGTAAATGTATATACACATTAAATATATGTGCGTGTTTATATATATATATATAGAGAGAGAGAGAGAGAGAGAGAGAGAGAGAGAGAGAGAGAGAGAGAGAGAGAGAGAGAGAGAGAGATGAATTAAGTGTGACTGCCTTCCTCACCTTATATATAGTTATCTTAGCTTAGATGTGGGCAAAGACAGGAGTTTGGGGCGCTCAGTGAGAATCGAACTCATTAACAATGGTCTGCGAATAACTTGCGAACTATTACACCACGTGTGATCCCTCTATGTATATATATATATATATATGTTTGTGTGTGGGTGTGCATGTGTGTACTTGAACGTAATTGGGTTTCATATTATATATATAATATATATATATATATATATATTATATATATACATATACATATATATATTATATATATATACATATATATATATAATACATATATATATGTACTAGCGTGAGGACAATTCTCGAGTGTGCGCATGTAATGTTAATGAGATCGTTTCGAGGATTTTCTAATCCAGTCCTGGAGCGTGTGACTCAAAGATTTGATAACCTGAGCGCTCGTCAGGAATTGGATTGTGCTCTTCCGGGGAATAAATAAGGCCCCCGGATGTAGAAAGTCAATTCCACGGTGCATCCTCGTTCAAGCGATTCGTGTGCCGGAAGATGTTGTTTTCTTATGTAATTAAGGGAATGAAGAATTAGTCACGTGGCTGATTTCCTTCGCACAGTCGGCCTGGGCCTCATTTGCATAAGGCGACATATGCAAACATTGATTCTTATGCCTCGTCATAGTTCGGGTGATTAGTAAGATAGACTACCTTGTTCTGTCATTTGCGATTCCAAAATTGATGACTTCGACAAAGTTTAGGCTATTTTTGGACATTCACACTGCATAATGGAGGTGCGTGGTGTAATGGTTAGAGTCGTGGGAAATGGGCTCGTCGACCCGAGTTCAAATCCTGGACGACACTGTTTGCATTTCACATAGCGCTAATATCCTTGGGAAAGGTATGAATGCAACTACTCTCCAGCTATGGGTAAATACTAGGGTTGATTGGGCTCTTAAACCATGACTAGGTAACCAGTCTAGAGAAGGAAAACTCCGCTTAAGTACTGGCCTTGTGTCACATCCTGCTCATGCTGAGGGATAATATATAAAATATATAATATATATATATATATATTGGCTTAGCCTCTGTACAGACGAGCAAGGAAATCTCCGTGGCGTAGTGGTTAACGTGCTGGACGGTGATGTCGTAGTAAGCGAGTTCGAACCTCAGTCACGCTACAATGTTCACTTTCGGACTAATGGCCTTGGGAGAGGTATGAACCGCCTCAAACCCCCAGCTATGAGTTAGATTAGTACCACTACTGTTCTTCTACAAGGATGCCATTTGCATTAAATAACCCACGTAGGTTTTTGGTTGGCTGTTTTGTTTTACGGCATATCAACCATATTCGGGTCATTTAATACCAAATCCAGTTATTTTGATAGATAAAAAGACGTCGGGGTGGCCTAAAGTCGATATCAGCCAAACAGCGAGGGAGTCTATTCCCTTTTCACTAGCGCTAGACTGAGAAGATTGTTTTGGCATCTAAGGTGGAGCGTCACTCCTACCACCGGCTTCTCACTTTACCGCACAGATCCCTGTGCTACTCATACGCTGAGTTGGCGAGGGCCGGTATCGAACCCGGAACCTTGCGGTTCCTACTCAGACACTCTAACGACTTAGCTAAACCGACCCTAAAGGACTTAAATTCCTTACAGTACCTGCTGTTTTTTAAGTTGTCACCCAACTAGGTATTGACCAGGCTCGTCACTGCTTAACTTCGATGATCTAGCGGGAACCGGTTGGTTAACAAGCTGGTCTACAAGATCTATTAATACTGAATAACGAGTTCGATCCTCACTGGATGCCTCTTACTTGCGACCTTGTGTCACATCCTACGCGTGGTAAAGGGATTTGGTGAATAACTTTCTCAAGAGTGTTAGCTCTATGTGTTACATAATCTATGCGGTTGCATAAGATTATTGTCAATTGTATTTCTAAAGGGATGGCTCTTTTCATATCATGGGTGGGACTATCCCATGGAATAGTACAGAAAGCCCGCCAAATTACGTGAAGTCACGTGGAACCTGGTTCGGTCCTCAGTTTTCAGTTGGACGTCAGGCAGTGAAGATGTCCTGCCTTAACTGTAACTCACTCTGCATACGCGCGCTATGTTAGTCAGATATTTAGTTACATGAAATGTATAGTTAAGGAAATAAAAGTTTCAGAAAAATAACACGGTCTTGTGATTAATGGGTGTCTTGGTAACAAGACTGATATAGAAGAAGAAGTGAGTTAAGTGCGACCGACCACCAAGACGAAGTCCCCCAAGAAGAAGAAGCTAAGATAGAAGATGAACAGAAGAAGAAAAGAAGAAGTAATGAGAAGGGTATGCAACATATGTGAAATGGAATCAAGCTCGTTCAGGATTTGAACTCGTCTCGCCATGTCGAGTTCCAGCGATGATAACCATTATACAACACATCTCCTCAGTTGTTTTTTTTTTAAAATCCTTATTTTTTATTTTTTTTTTTTATTAATGCTTGAAAATGTAATGTGTGTGCTAATTGCTATGGCACTTTTACGTGTTTTCCAGTTAAAAAGTAGCAATATTTTCGTTTTGTTTGTTTTGTTTTGTTTTACGGCATATCAACCTCAGTGGGTCATTTAATGCCGATAAAGTTTTGAAATAAATCAATTCTTACTGATAATACAATTTTTTATAAATACATTTTTCTATTTAACCCATAGATGGGACCCTAACAGGTACTACCACTCCTGGTCAGAGTGGACCAGGGAGCAATGGTGATGAAGGGGTGCTCCACATTCCCCAAACCTCCAAAACTGGAACCTCACCATCAGATAGAGTTTAACGTTATTCCCAGGACATATAGACCCGCAGCCACCGCCTTCTAGCACCCATATGATAAAAAAAGGGGTTGGGGCTTGCCATTAGGGCAATAGGGTTGGGGCAATCATATAGGTGCTAGGGCTTGACGTGACCAGCCGATTGATCGGAGGGGGGCTCTCCGACCGCCCGTCTAGCCCAAGATAGGGCCAAAGTCGAGTATTGCATGTCATGAACTGCTCATCCACCTGGGCTCTATCCTTAAGCATCACGGGTCGCCACCCACGGACAACAGGTGGCCCCATTGGGGGAGTCTTACCCCTCTGCAGAGGTGCAGTCGGTGCATTCTAACGCCCCAGCCGACAGGGCGGTATTTTGTTTTGGAAAATAAATGTAGACACATACAAGATAATAATGTTTTGAAAGTGAAGCTGTATGAAAAGAAATATAAGGTTATTGAAAGTTCATAACTTCTATATAAGTGGGTCCACTAATCTTGTGTGACAAGAATCAGAAAAAGACAGATCTATACAGTATCGAACTGTAGAAAATTACTAGTAAAATAGTTGAAAATCGAAAATTTTTTGTAAAGAAAAATAAAAAAAATCACAGGCACATTGGATCTGAGTTAGAAATAGCCAAAAATTTCTCAACGAGAAGAGTATGAAGAAATATAAGTAACTTCTAGTGAGACGAGAACTTGGAATTTACCAAATCATAATTAACAGATGTCAGGGGGTCCGTTACTAGGCAGCACCTCCCCACTTTTTTTAAAAGACACACAACGATGTTTTGCAGTAACGGATGAGAGAACGTGACTGGTGCTCGGATGACGCAT
>CM042151.1:865648-878148 GCA_023376005.1 Doryteuthis pealeii
AGTGTATTTATTCTATTTTAAAACGATTTTGGGTAATGTGACGTAAGCAGTGACGTAATTTTTGTTACAGACAAAAACCGAAAGCGAATCTCCATTATTAATAGATATGACAATTGGTATTTTGTTTTTCTTCTTCGTTCGGTAGAGAGATAAAGCGGTGTGTAATCTCCCTGAACTAGAACTTTATTTAATTTCAGTCTTTCTCACAAGCCAGTGTTGTAGCAGTTGCTGCTGCTGCTGCTGCTGCTGCTGGTGCTATTACTCGAAGTTTTGAAGAGGAAGGGTTTTTTGTTATTGTTTTATTTGTTTGGAAGATCCTCAAGTTAAGATAATGACGTTAATGAATAACATATCTTGGGGAGAAATCTCCAACAGCAATGCCGTTGGAATTAAGTGAAGGGTATTAATTGATAATTAAAAAGAAAGAAAAAAACTTTTACAAGGCAAATAGATTTAGCTTCGTTAACAATGATCTATTTACGCCTACGTCGAATGGATTGGTTTGGTTTGGTTTGTTTTACGGCATACCAACCTCAGTGGGTCATTTAATGCCGATAAAGTTTTAAAATAAATTCGTTCTTAATGGATACTCAATTTTTTTAATAGACGCATTTTACTATCATCTGTTTTATTCGGACATCTTCATTGTTATTTGTACAACGTTTCGGCCGATATGCCCTCCGGCCTTCTTCAGGTATTTCTTGTCGGACTCAAGAACCTTCTCGGACTCGGGAACCGTCTTTTCGAAATCGGCCAAAACGTTGTACAAATAACAATGAAGATGAGGACAATAGTCCGAATAACACAGATAATACTAATCTTCAAGCCTCATCTCAAACATTCAGAGAAATACGTATTTTACTATTTAAGCCATAGATGGGACCCTAACAAGTAATACCACTCCGGGTTAGAGAGGACCTGGGAGCAATGATGATAAAGGTTTGATTTGTTTTGGCTTTTTTTTTACGGCATATCAACTTCAGTGGGGTCATTTAATGTCGACAAAGTTTTGGGTTCGTAGCAATGGTTTGGTCGAAAACAAATGTAGATATTTTAAGTTTTTTAATTAATCAGATATTTTTTTAGTACAATCCAACTTTTAGAAAATATGAAATTCTGGATGGTCTTATTTTCGTTTGGTTTGTTTTGTTTTACGGCAATCAACCTCAGTGGGTCATTTAATGCCGAAAAAGTTTTGGATTCGTATCGAGAGTTTGGTCAAAAACAAATGTATATATTTTAAGTTGTTCAATTAATCATATTTTTTTAGTACAATCTCACTTTTAGAAAATATAGAATTCTGGATGGTCTTATTTTCGTTTGGTTTGTTTTGTTTTACGGCATATCAACTTCAGTGGGTCATTTAATGCCGAGAAAGTTGTGAAATAAATTTATTCTTAATGGATACCCCACCATCAGATAGAGTTTAACGTCATTCCCAGCCCTCAGCCACCGCCTTCTAGCACCAAACATGCCTACGTTCGAACGTTTCGTTTTTTATATGAATATATTGAATATACTAAACCATCTTCAGGGCAATATTATGTAGCGATGTTATATTCCTATGGAAATACAACTGGCGTGTTAGCTTTGAGGATTGGAGGGTCTAAGTAAATTTGACTTTCGTGAGACTGCCTTTTATGCTAGCGGCCCGTTGGAATTAAAGGTATTGTTATTCGTTGGAAGGCTTGAAGTGACCTTCCAACGTGGGTACATATAAGTACATGGTATATTCCCACAAAGAAGTTATAAGATATAACTAACATAAACTTTAATAATGAGCGCATAGAAATACATTTAAGTCAGGAATACATATACAAATTACAAGGTACTAGATAGGTATACAAGGCAGATACATAAAGAACACAATTATAGACGTGTATACAGAAAATAGGACTTCGTCCTGCAGAAGTGAAGGAGACTCCAGAAGGAATGTCAAATGTGATTACCTCAATAATTTTTTTCTGTACCATATAAACAAATGCTACACCATGTGAGTTGTCACTTGTCATAATGCAGAAACATTGATTTTGCATTGTTTTTCAAGTTTATAGTAGAGTACCATTTACTGGATGTAAAGTACATTGTGAGGTACTCCAATGAAAACTCTGGATTTCATCTTAAACCTAAATTTATAGTTCTTGACAAAATCTCCCAGGAACAAAACTTCGCAATCACTAATCTCTTTCTTTCTTTGCTTTAAGTACCTGGATTGTGATTTAGCCAATTAATAATGAGGTGCTAATTTATTTAATTGCAAACAACTAAATCAATTGACAGGATTCCTTTTGTGTTGTCAAAATCGATCAGTCATGTATATCAATCGATTATCCATTGGGAGAACTCTATTGATTCAGCATTATCAATATATCCTTCGATGGTGTCATAAAGAAATTTTACAAGCTACCTTGATAATTTAGGACAATTTGGGCACCTATGAATCATACACTTTCTGCTACTGGTATTACAGACAATATATTTCAAGAGATCTTGATATGATACATTCAGTTGTTCCAGTAATAATTTCATGTTTTGGGAAAGCCCCCCACATAAAAGGTAGAGACGCAAGTGTCTAACCCATGTGTCCTGTTTGCTGTCCCGGAGAAAAGAGAACTCAAAATTCGCGCCTTGCTGCCTAAATACTCTGGCCTCCTAGCGGTAGAAAACATGTAGCAAGGAAAGATAACTCTTCCAGACCAAACAGGGGAAGACAATCGCTACAGGCCGAAACGTCGCCCAGCGTCTAACGGAAGAACCGTGGCAATCAAGAAAATTAATCCCGAACACAAATAAACAAAACTAAACGATTCTGGTTATCGTATACCGATGGGTTGCAGTTGAGAATTGGAACCGGAAATCGATATTAGATAAAACGACCCTGAAAAAAGAAATACATTAAAAAGTAAAAAATGATGTGGTATGTAATGGCTTCTTATTAAAATGAAATAAAAAAGAAAATGATGAGCTTGTATTACACAATGCACATTTTAGCAATATTTTTTTTCTCTCTCTTATTAGAATCTTAGAGATCTTAATGCTGGTCTTTCTTGTCTATTATCTGAGATTTGCTTTTTATTGTCGCTTCTAGATTTTCTACTCTTCAATCAAAGAAAGAAAATGTCATTTTGTACAAAGAATTCTTTAAAAACGATAAAAGGCGTATTTCCATCATTCGACCATTCTCTCTCTCTCTTCTCTCTCTCTGTCTGTCTGTTTGTCTCTCTCTCTCTCTCTGTTTGTCTGTTTGTCTCTCTCTCTCTGTTTGTCACTCTATCTATCTATCTGTTTGTCTGTCTGTCTGTCTGTCTCTCTGTGTCTCTCTATCTATCTGTTTGTCTGTCTCTCTCTGTCTCTCTATCTATCTGTTTGTCTGTCTCTCTCTCTGTCTCTCTATCTATCTATCTATCTCTGTCTGTCTGTCTATCTGTTTGTCTGTCTGTCTATCTATCTGTTTGTCTGTCTCTCTCTGTCTATCTGTTTGTTTGTCTGTCTGTCTGTCCCTCTCTGTCTTTTTGTCTGTCTGTCTGTCTCTCTCTCTGTGTCTGTCTGTATCTCTCTCTGCCTGTCTCTCTCTCTCTCTCTCTCTGTCTCTGTCTCTCTCTGTTGTGTGTCTGTCTGTCACTCACTCTGCCTGTTTGTCTCTCTCTCTCTCTTCTCTCTCTCTCTGTCTGTCTCTCTCTCTCTGTCTCTCTCTCTCTCTCTGTCTGTCTGTCTCTCTCTCTGTCTGTCTCTCTCTCTCTGTCTCTCTCTCTCTCTGTCTGTCTGTCTCTCTCTCTCTCTCTATATATATATATCAGACTTGGTTTGAAAATGGTATTGGCGAGAAACTGTCTAAAGCCAGTAGAACTATTCACGTACCTAGGTAGTAATATCTCATCCGAAGAAAGCGATGTCGACGCACGCGTAGGGAAGGCATGGTCCGCTATAAACAGACTGTCAGTTATAAGGAAGTCAGACCACCCCGACAAGTTGAAGCGACAATTCTCCTAGGCCGTAGTGGTATCGGTGCTGTTGTATGGCTGCACCACGTGGACTTTGACGGAGCGCTTAGAAAATTGACTTGATGGGAGCTGCACACGGATGCTGCGTGTGATCCGGACCAAATCATGGAAACAACATCCCACAAAACGCAGCCATACGGCCACCAACCCCCTGTTACACAAATCATCCGAGTAAGACGAACAAGACATAGCGGACACTGCTGGAGAAGTAAGGATGAACTCACAAGCGATGTCCTTCTGTGGAAACCGGCACATTGGCACGCTAGTGCGGGCCGTCCAGCAAAGACCTACATAGACCAGCTACGTGCAGATACAGCATACTGTGCGGAGGACCTCCCGGGGTCAATGAGTGATAGGGATGGTTGGCGAGAGATTGTCAAGGATATCCATGCTGCTGGCGCGACATAATGATGATGAGGAGGAATTTTTACCGCGTACCCCATGTTGTACGGGCCAGGCACAAGGCTCTATTAATGTGGAACCATCCATGAACCGAAGCTCATGGGTGTTGGGTGCAAAAAAATACATGGGGAGAACGCCTCAGACACCGGGCAATAAATCCAGCCTAGCCCCTTTAAATAATGGGGGCAGGTGTTTCCTGGGGGCGGGGTGGCCCCCCTGGGATCAACGATGTTAGCTGAAAGTGAGCGGAAGTACCCCGACTTCAGTTCGAACTTGTTTGGAACAATGTTGCAGTCCAAGTTTTAAGATTTCTTTTTCCTACTTAGGTATCTATTCCTTTAAGTTTTCCTTGAGAGTCTTATGAGAACATAAGCATCTGCTTGTTGAAATTTTAAAAACAAAAAAAACAAAAAAAACAAAAAAAATAAGAAAAGAAAAGTAAAAAGAAAAAAAAAGAAAAGAAAAGAAAAGCACTGAGCCACAAATAAGTAATATAGAAAACTTATCTGAAACATTTTGAGTAATAAATAAAAAAAAGATGTCGTACTGGCAATGACAATAACAGGAGGAAAAATCGAAGGAACAGAAAAAAAGAAGAAATTAGAAGGAATTATTTCCTTAACTCTAGCAAAACAAGTAATAATAATAATAATAATAATAATAATAATGATAATAATAATAATAAAAATAATGAAATGAAAAAAAAAACATTCAAAGAAGCAATGATACACAGAGCAAAAGATAATAATAATGATAATAATAAAATAAAGATGAATAAATAAATAATTAAATTAAAAAAAACCAAAAAAAAACAACAACAAAGAAACACAAAATATAATTAAACTAAAACAGATCCATTTAGTTTTCACAAAAATGTTTTTTAAAAAAATATACATACATACATACATATATATATATATATATATATATATATATATATATATATGATCTGTATATATATAAACTAAATGTGTGTATATATATATATATATAAACTATGTATGTATATATATATATAAACTGTGTGTATATATATATATATATATATATAAACTGTGTGTTATATATATATATATTATATAATATAAATGTGTGTGTATATATGTGTATATATATATATCTGTATATATCTAATTCAACGAACCAACCATCCAACCAACTGACATGTATATATAATAAATATATACATATGCATATATATTATATATATATATATATATGCGTGTGTGTGTGTATGTATATACATATATATGTATGTATATATATGTGTATGTATATATATACATATATATGTATGTATATATATATGTGTATGTATATATATATACATATATATGTATGTATATATATATGTGTATGTATATATATATACATATATATGTATGTATATATATATGTATATATCTAATTCATCAACCAACAAACTAATATATATATATATATATATATATATATATAAAATATATATCTAAATATCTATCTATCTAAATATATTATATATATATATATATATATAATATATATATATATATATATAAATCGAATTAGGTAATGTAAATAATAAACGTAACTGCTTAAACAACAAAGTCTGAATATATGCAAAAACAAGAAGAAAAAAAGATGGCGCGTGGAAGTGGGGGGGGGTAAACATAACATTTTTGAAAACCCCCTTTTTTTAAAAAAAAATTCATTTCTTTGAAGCAAAAATCAAACGTTTTGGGAAAATGTGTAAAGCAATACATACAAAATAAATAATAAAAAAAACCCCAAGAATATGAAGAAAGGGGGGGGGGCAATATTATATCGCTGATAAGAAATAAACAGGGGTAAGTTGTACCAAAAACAACCACAACAAAAAAAACAAAAAAAAAACAGAATAGAGGGAAAACTTTCGATCAGAAATTGAAAAATTTAATAATCTTATTATAATGGAGATTGTAGGTTTGTATGTCTGTAACCGAAACTATATTACTATTCAATTCACAATTCCCTTTGTTATTTACATCATATTCTCCATGATTTTATTTATATTTAAACCTCACTTATCAATAAAATTGTTTTATATCATTAAGACTGTTAGACTCATACATACTAATAACATGCAATTGTGTTTATATATACAACAAAATAGCGGTTTACAATGTGAATTGGAAGGCTAATTTGCATATTGATCTTTAAAATTTGATTTTAATAAATATGTGCTTAGTATTATTGATTTCTAATTGTTTGGTTTTATATTAATGAATATGAGCAAAAATCTCTTCAATAAATTTTAAAAGAAATCCCTTAACAAGAAGAAATAACTAATGTTATTCTTTACTTCCTATTTTAACTAAATAGTTAAATTAGGAATATTTACCAATGAAAGACGGGAGTAAGGGAAAATGATGGAAGAGTTAGTTTCAAAGTTGTTCTATTTTTCAATCATACCCTCTCTGTTCCAAATATTTTTTATCTGAATTCTTATTCAGTTTCATTAGCCTTTCTGATTTAATACGATATTTTATTACATTAAAACTTAAATACTTGCACCCGGAGGGTGCATATATTTGCTAATAATAATAATAATAATAATAATAATAATAATAATAATAATAATTTCGATGAAGGTTATTGCAAATTCAAATTCGAATTTCACTAAGGGCGGAAATATTTACTTCTCGAAATCCGTACATCAAAAAAGGCACTCACCTCTATATGACATCAACTGTTGTAGAGTAGCTAGCTCCCCTTCAACACTCTGCGAGAAAGCCTGGCTCATAACATTAAATAGTCCACGATTAAAGATATCAACAATCATTGATAAGCTGATTAATATTCGGACTGATCTTACTGCGTTTAGCTATACCGCAGAAAATTATATCTATTCATAATGGAGATTCGCTTCCGGTTTTTGTCTGTAACAAAAATTACGTCACTGCTTACGTCACATTACCCAAAATCGTCATAACATAGAATAGATACACTCAAAATTTGAACATGCAGCATTTAGACAGTCCTCATTGTTTTTTAAAACAAGTTTTAATAAATACATGACTGGTATTATATATCTATATATAGTTTGTTTTATTTTAATACATATTTAAAGTTTACATTGCAAATTGTTTTATTTTTTAATCGTTTAATGAATTTGATGATTTTACTTACTTAGGGTACAAACTCGCTGACATAGAATTTTTTACTCCCACCCCTCAGGCAATATGTTTCAAAAATCTATTTTTACATCGCCCGGAGGGTGCTTTTATATTGTACTAGTATATATATATATATATATATATATATATATATATATTCAACCCCTCTACACGAGCAGGATGTGATGCAAGATCAATTTCTTAAGCGGAGTTCAACAGGTTTGAATTCAGAGTTTTCCTTCTCCAAGACCGGTTGTCTAACCAAGGTTAAAGAGACCAGTCTGTCCTACTATTTATCCATAGCTGGAGGGAGAGTAGGATTCATACCTTTCCCAAAGGTATTAGCGCTAAGTGAAATGCAATTACCACACCCAGAAAAGTATATATATATACATATATATATATATATATACAGAAAAACTGAAGTGGGTGGGTCACAATTTTAGTTTTTTTTCTGGATTATTTCACATGGAATTTATCCGCACAGCTTTTATGAGATCATTGTCCCGAAGCGAAATAAAAACAGAATTAGAGACCGGCTTGCCGAGTCTGTTTTCTCCGCCGGTGCCCGTCATGCCTCTTGAGCCCCTTAAATGAACATTTCTGTTTCGAATATCTAAACGAATTTTCAAAACTATCAAAAACGTTTATAAAAGGAAAAGAAAAGGTTTCTTTATTCATTTGTTTGGCTTTTGTAATATTGTTATGGAATAACAAAGGTGCTGTAAAAATCATTTGAGAAATATGGGAAGTCATGAATATCCGTAGTGATTCCCATCGATTTCTGGTAGCGAGAGAGAGAGAGAGAGAGAGAGAGAAGGGGGAGAGAGAGAGAGAGAGGGGGATAGAGAGAGAGAGAGAGAGAGAGAGGGGGGATAGAGAGAGAGAGATTCCCATCGATTTCTGTTAGCGAAAGAGAGAGAGAGAGAGAGAGAGAATGAGAGAGAGAGAGATTCCATCGATTTCTGTTAGCGAAAGAGAGAGAGAGAGAGAGAGAGAATGAGAGAGAGAGAGATTCCATCGATTTCTGGTAGCGAGAGAGAGAGGGGGGAGGGAGGGAGAGAGCGAGAGAGGGGGAGGATATATATATATAGAGAGATTCCCATCGATTTCTGGTAGCGAAAGAGAGAGAGATAGAGGGATAGAGAGAGAGAGAGAGAGAAGGGGGATAGAGAGAGAGAGAGATTCCCATCGATTTCAGAGAGAGAGAGAGAGAGAGAGAGAGAGAGAGAGAGAGAGAGAGAGAGAGAGGGGGAGAGAGAGAGGGGGGATAGAGAGAGAGCGAGAGATTCCCATCGATTTCTGGTAGAGAGAGAGAGAGAGAGAGAGAGAGAGATTCCCATCGACTTCTGTTAGCGAGAGAGAGAGAGAGAGAGAGAGAGGGTGACATATATAGAGAGAGATTCCCATCGATTTCTGTTAGCGAAAGAGAGAGAGAGAGAGAGAGAGAGAGAGAGAGAGAGAGAGAGAGAGAGAGAGAGAAGGAAAGAAAAGGAAAGATAAGGAAAGATAAGGAAAGGAAAGTAAAGTCACGACTTTCTCATGTATGGATGCCCCGTGAAGCAACAATACAATGACGATCGGTAACCAGCGGATATCTGGTGTGACCATGAAAATGCATGAGGCAGATAAGAAAGAAATAGAAAAATAAAATAAAAATAAAAATAAAAACAATAATATATTTGAAGAAAACAGAGACAAACGGAGGAGGAAAAATAAGAAAAAGAGAAGAAACAGAAATCGGTGAACAAAAAAAAAAAAAAAAAAAAAAGGAGAAATAATAACGCAGGCACGCATGCGCGAGAGCAAGTAACAAAAAAAAAAATTATAATTATGGAGATTCAGTATCTGTCTCTCTGTAACCGAAACTACATCAATGCTTACGTCACAATGCCCGTAAGTTTATCAATGAGTATTTATAGACAAAATCATTAATGCGTAGAATAGATCTTATTCATTCACGATGTCTAACAAAACCTGAATTAGATTTGCCTCAAAACAACCCATGTTATTAGTGCATTTAAAATCATACAATGTGTATAGCTATTTACTAAGCATAACTTAGATGCGACACAAGGCGAGAAATATGGAGCACTAAGTTGGAATCGAACTCCCGAACATTGGTTTGTTAATCTAATATGGATTGAATAAAGGGTTGAGTTCAAAGATCCATGATGGCTTCCAATTACTACAAGAAGGGTCCAGAGTTCGAAAAAGAAGGTTCCCGAGTTCGAGAAGTCTCCCGAGTTTGACACGAAATACCCAAAGAAGCCCAGAGGGCACATCGGCCGAAACATTGTACAGATAACAATAAAGATGAGGACAATAGTCCGAATAATTCAAATAATACTAAGTAAAGTGGGACCATATGACCTTGGTTTGTTTTGTTTTGTTTTACGGCATATCAACCTCAGTGGGTCATTTAATGCCGATAAAGTTTTGAAATAAATCAATTCTTAATGGATAATACAATTTTTTTATAAATACATATTTATATTTAACCCATAGATGGGACCCTAACAGGTACTACCACTCCGGGTCAGAGTGGACCAGGGAGCAATGGTGATGAAGGGGTGCTCCACATTCCCCAAACCTCCAAAACTGGAACCTCACCATCAGATAGAGTTTAACGTCATTCCCAGGACATGTAGACCCGCAGCCACCGCCTTCTAGCACCCATATGATAAAAAGGGGGGTGGGGCTTGCCATCATATGACCTTAAGGCACCCCTTCCGCGATCTCGACTCGTGGGGACACTTTTCTCATTTACATCGTAAAATTCCGGTTGTTTGTTAGGATTTAGGGTTAGGGATTAGGGTTAGGGGTTAGTTTTATAATTAAAAAAAAACCCTCTAAAAATGGTCTGTAAACAATTAACCGTAAAGTAAATGGAAAAAAATGTCCCCACGAATCGAAATCGCAAAAGGGGTGCCTTAAGGTTATATGGTCAGTAAATTGTTATCAGTCGAGATTTTATTAAAGTAACTAATGATAAATATTTCCTTAACAGGCAGAAATTGTAAATACCCCCCCACAACCAAAAAAAATCCTGGAAATGAAGAAGTAGGTAGACGCCATACTCCTGTGTCTCCCCCCCCACACACATCAATGTTTATAATTTTGTTTTCCTCCTAGGCCAGGGACTTATGTTCGAGTCCAGGAAAATATTTCGAATGCTGATTTTCAAGGCTAGTAGGCTAGCTTTTCGTAATCATAAGATTAGTAAATCGTTAATCATTAATTTGACTTTGTGTAGCACTAATCTAGGCTTAGTAAATATCAAGGGTAAGAATATATATATAATATATATATATATATATATATATATATATATGTGTGCATGTTGAATTAAACAAAAGACACATCTCCTGTTTAACAATTTTATTTGTGATTTTTTCAATTTTTCTGGCAAACTTTTTAATATTTGGGTGGAATTCGTGGATTAGTCCATCAAAGTTCATGTCCCGAGTACTTTCGGCACTTCGAAGTGCCATCATCAGGGGTGATGTGTTCCAGTTCTTCAAATTATATTAATGGATGTGGAGGCTGGAAGGAGGAAAATTGATGAGAAAGGTGTTATAGGCATTTTAAAATGTGTGTACTGCATTGGAAATTAATTTTGTTTAAGGATGGTTTGTATTGTTTTATGTATAAAGCTTCTAGTATTTGGAGTTTTTGTTTGTTTTTTTCTTTGAGCAGAATGTGTGTATTTTTCGTTAAGATATTTCAGTAATTAGAATGGGGGCATGAATGTAATTTTAGGTGTTGTGAAATAGAGCTAATTATTAAAAATATAAAAAGTTGTCCAGAAAACTTGAAAAGATAAAAAATAAAATTGTTAAACATGAGATGAGTTTTTGTTTAATTCAACATGCATAAATGAAAAAATGTTGCCCAAATACACACACACACACACACACATATATATGTTGGGACACATAAAAGCGAATTCATCTTAAAAGCGATGGAAAAAATTTCTAAAAAGAAAGTTAAGGTACCCTTATAATTAGATGTATAATCTAAAATAAATATTCTTTTTTCGGTCAATTCTCATCAGAGAAATTCATTGAAAGCAGGTTATACGTAGGTTGGAATTGTTTGAAAAAAGGTAATTTTTCCCCCTTTTTCAATAGGAACGAGAAATTAAGAGAAATTACGAACCGTGCGGAGGGGTTCGGAAATTTCTGGTTCCACCACACACGAAAGGTAGAGGCTTGAGGTGTCAAAGAGAAGCAATTTGTGGAACTGTTTTTGTATACACAGAGATGGTTGGATACGGGAGATATAAAGAGACTCAAGTACTTGTAGCTGAAGTTCGCTGCTAGCACCCCTGAGGATGGAAAACATGGTTGGGTGGTATGCCCGAGCGCATGTGGAGTTACTCAATAAGTCTTGTCCAATAGCAGTATAAGGGTACCCTAACTTTCTTTTTAGAAATTTTTTCCATCGCTTTTAAGATGAATTCGCTTTTACGTGTCCTAATAAAATTTTGTACTGCTAAGAAATTTTTCACACATATATATATATATATATATAGTGTTTGTGCGTGTGAGAGAGACAGAGATACTTAGATAACTGTTGTACCGGCTGTTCCTACAGTGGAGAACATGCACCGGTTCTCACTATAAATAGTGAGACACCGAGTGGAAAGGTAGCACTGTTCCCGTTAACGACAAGCTAGTCGTACATGTACCATTAATTGTAAATACACTTGTCTTATTTTACCCCATCTCGACTTGACTTCTTTTTACTGTTGGGACTAACATCACAACAATAACCATTACAATATTCATTATTAAAAAGTAAATAAAGTCACGAAGAGGTGTGAGGCGGAGAGGAGAGTAGACTCGACAGCAACGAGAGACAGAAAGAGGGAGTAAAAACAGCAGCTCCAATAAGCATCACAGTTTGTGTGTAGTCGGTGCACCAAAGACTGGTAATCAGGGATAGGCCTGCACAGCCA